>RJWJ010004843.1:0-72552 GCA_004363605.1 Indri indri
GTTTAAAATCACTTAAAATATAGGGACAGCACTGCTGGCAGTAAGACTACGTAAGATCAAAAACAGTGAGTGCCAAAGCTTAGAAGCCGACTGAAATTTGACAATTAACTACTTCATAATAAAGAAGGAGATTAACACATCTGAAGGGATTGGCTTGGGATTCTTTGACACTCATCAATAAAGGGAAGAACATCACCTAGAGTGGGGAGATGAATTGTTGGAAAGAGAAAATGCAGGTTAGACGTGTGAGTATGAACATGTAGCGAGAAAGAAAAAAGACCATCTTTGTGAATGCTCCTGGCTCTCCTAACCTTTATGTGGAAGAAGAATTAAGACACAGACATGAGAGGGCCCAAGTTAAATAAAACCCGCCCTTTTGACAGACTCTTGGAAAGGGTGGTCCCAGTTGAAAAGACTTTTGAAAATATAAAGGGCAACCTAAGCAGATGATACCAGAGTAGAGGATAAAGGCTATAGACATAAAAAAGAAAATGATAAAAGTATTACACAAAGAAGCATCAAAGGAGGTGTACACTTAAACAACAGAAATGTTACTACATGAAAGCAAATTCATATGAGGTGGCAGAAAATAGAACAAGGAGAACTACTACTTGCATCTTCTTGATTGCGCCATGTTCTATCGCGCCTTCAAGCCTTTGAACATGCTGTTCCTCTGCCTGACATAATCTCCCTCCCCTGTCTTTCTACTGGTCTCCCACTTATTTCTCCACTGTCATCTCTTTACTGAGTCTTTCTCTGACCATTCTTGGCAGACTTTGGCCCTTCTTCTCTCTTTGCATTTCTCTAACACCTTTCTAAACTTTCAGTACAGCACTCGCAATATTGTACTGTAGATGTCTGTTCTCTCTGCCTCTTTCATTGAACAAGTCCATTATTTTAATCAGTTTCACCTAACTCAGTGTCTTCCATATGGCTAAAGGTGAATATGGAGTTACAGGTCAAGAGAGATTGTTTCTTACTGTGGGAAAGGCACAGGACAGAGAAAAAGGCAATCTTAGTTTTTGTGTGATAGTAAGAAAAATTTGGAGTTAGTTGGTCAAGACCATGAAGAAAACAATGAAAAGTTATGTTATATGCAGTAGTGATGTAAATATATATATATATATATATAGTTGTCTAGCACATAGCTGATACCTTAACTCTAAAATATTTTATTAAGTATCATTTAAGTTTCTTATTAAAAGCAAAGAAAAAATATGGAAGTAGGATTTTGGGGCTCAATCAAGCTTTCTGCAAGAGTAGGAATGCCAAGGACAGCATTTAAAGATCGTCGGGGGAATAAGTAGGCAGGATAGCAATGTAAATGAGGTAAAGAGAACACAATCACAATTTTGGAGAACTGAAAACGTTTACAAAATAATACCTAAATAACATGGGGTATTTTGGCTAGTTTTGGAGAGAGATTATAACTATATTTATATATAATAAAGTTCCTTTAATAATGAAGAGCTGCTAAGAGTAAGAAAAACAAAATATGAGTGTTGCAATATTAAACCTGTTCTATAAATGAAAGATATCAGTGGGTTTTTTTTTCTTACTAGTTTAATGCCAGTAGAATAAGCATTTTTAAAAAGTTTCCCTGACTTTTTTACTTCATTATTTTTTAAAGACATTGAGTGGCTGAATCTTGTAAAGATGAAAAAGAGCCCTTATTACTTGATGACACAATAGCTGATGTGGAATATTTGAATTTCTGAATAGGTATGCCATGGTCTGAATGTCTGCGTGCCCCTCACTGCCCAAATTCAAATGTTAAAATCCTAACCCCCAAGGGAATAGTATTAGGAAATGAGGTCTATGGGAGGTGATGGGGTCTTGAGGACTGAGCCCTTATGAATGTGATTAGTGTCCTTGTAAAAGGTCAGAGTGAGCTCCTTTGTCCCTTCTGAATGTGAGGACACAGCAAAAAGACCAGTAAGCAGGACTTCACCAGACTCCGAATTTGCTGGTACCTTCATCTTGGACTTCTCAGCTTCCAGAACTGTCAGAAATAAATGTCTGCTGTTTATGAGTCACCCAGTTTATGGTATTTTGTTATAGCACCCTGAATGGACCAAGACAAGATATAAAACTTAATTAATTGTGACTATGACCAGTTTAGTCGCATTCAGGGGAATTATAATTCTCTGTAGATGGAATGCTCTGAGAATTGTAAGGATTCTTTACTTGAGATGAAGAAAGCAAGGTCTATCTTTTGTGCCCCCAGCGTGTTTCATCTACTTAGTAGTTTCATAATGTCACTGAAAATAATATAATCAGATTGTGGGTACTAGAAACAAAATCTTTTTCGTGCACAGTTTATTCAGTTTTTGGGTATAGATGAGAGTATGTAGAGCAGCAATTATAGGCATATAGATTGGGAATTTGAATTTAGATTTTCATTGTGGCTAAATAACTGACTTGAAACAATGTGAAGAAATTTGAGTTACCTCCTTCACAAAATAGGTTAAAAAGAACCAATTTGAAGACAAGTGAATACCTCTCACAATATATCTATGTTAATCTCATGCTTTCGTAGTGCAGAGGTCCCATCTACATGTTATTTCTTTTTCAGAGTATTTGACTTTTATCTCTTTGATGGTGATCTTCTGTTCTCACTCATTTCTGCTTAAAGGTTATGCAACTAATTAGTGTATTTCCCATGTAGGCCTTAAATGCATTGCATGTTGTGGCAGTTACAGGGAAAGTCAAGATCATCTCTAAGTATATTTGGAATTCAATTTGCTAAGATTTCACAAATTGTTCATTTTGCAGAAACAATTTAGTTTCCATCTGGTTTGCCTAGGGGAAAGTTCACTGGTGTTCATTGTTAAGAAAATCAGAACATCATTAGAGAATTCAACGGTCCTTTGCATAAAAATGTGATGTCACTAAATCACATACTGCAAAAATATAGTTTATCTGCAAATGAGTATGATGTGAATTTGAACAAAAGCTATTCTCTTCAGAGAAAGAAAGCACATAGGTATATCTTATTTGCCTGATTTTGCATGTATTCAGACTGACAGCTGGAGTGACCCTGCTGAGATGCCAGGGATTTTTTTTAGTTATGTAAAGTACATCACAGATTTTTATGAGAAATGACTTCTAGACTACATTTTTTTTTAACAGCATATGTTATACAATTGTATCTTAAGGCATTTTAAACTATGACAATTTTTCCTCTTTATTTATGATATTCTGGCCTTCAACTTTAGAACACATATCGATGAAGAAAAATTAATAAATTTCTAGAAAAATGCAAATGAAAAAACTAACTCCTAAATTTCTGGTATATTTTAACAGATGACTTTTATCATTTTATTATGATTTTATTTTTATTTATGACTTTTATCTATGATTTTATTTGACATCCTTTTGAATGAAGATCACACCAGAAAATTAATTATATTTTTTCACATGTGAAATCTCATAAAGGCATGTTTACAAACATCGTACTTTAAGTTCGTAGATTTCCATGGAAATCTACCTCATAAAAGTAATAACTATTGTTTAATAAATTCTGCAAAGAAATAAAAAAAAATGTCTGCAAAGGGATGAATTAAAAGCCTGAAGTAATCCTTATTTCCATTGCTTGAAAATGCATATTAATTCTTGGCGAAATAAGAAAGGAAGAAAAAAATTCAAGAAACATAAACTTAAAAAAATCACCACACAAATTCCAGATGGCCTCAGAAATCTTTCAACTAGGAGAAAGAATAAGAAAAATCTAAGGGAAAGCATTTTAAATTTAAAGCTGAAAAGAATATGTACACAATTGTGTTATCTGAAAAAAAAACCTTTAGGCAGATCGAGTTCTTGAATACTTGATAACATTTGGCTGAAGGAGATGAATCATAGATATATGTGACGACTTTTTGGGAAATGGTAAGATAAATGAAGAACGCTGTAGGTTTATGTTTGTGGGAAAAATGTAAAGAAAATGTGTGAAATTGTACAAGGTGACTTCTAAATTTATCCAGAGTGAATTAAAGATAGAGAAACAAGCCCATGATATTGCTTATAGGTAAGACAGGTAGAGAGTTAGGTGGGAAAGCTTTCCAAAAGAAGCAGTTTCTGTTATAAATTAAGAATATTCCTCGATTGCATGTTGAGGGTAAAATTTAACAGGAAACAGAGATAAGCTGGGGCAATTTTTCCTGGGGTCATTGAGAAAACTGTTTTCTAGGCTTATGAATAAGGTACATCAAGAAACGAAAATGGACTAGATGTTAAATCTGTATTCCTGAGAGATGTTGGGTACTCCAAAATGATTTTAGAGGTGGTTATTGCTGTAATTAAGACTGCAGTTAGTCTACTGGGTAAATCTTGGCTTATCATTCACTAGCTGTGTGACCTGGGAATATTTTTAACCTTGATGAGCCTTCTTATATTCATCAATAGAATGAGAATGATAATAACACCTAAATCAAAGAACTGTTATGAGGATTAAATGGATTGATAAATGAGAAGTTCATACAATAAAACTGGCACATAGTAAATGCTCAATAAATGTTAGTCATAGTTAATAACAGACTGTCACTTATGCAACAGCTTCTATGTGACAGGTACTTCATATAATTTATTTCGTATCTTCACAGCCCTGAAGGATAGTTATCATTATCTCCATTTTGTGAATGAACAAATTGAGGCTCAGCCCTATGAAGTGACTTTCTTAAGGTCACATGGTTATTAGAACTCAGAGAATGGATCTCTTAAGCACCAATGTCCATCCTTTTTCCTCTATGTAGTGACAGTTTCTGAAATTTTAATTTTCTTTTCATACTGGATCATTATTCAATAACTTTCAATATTATGTCAGTAAGATACTGTCAGCACAAGGTGCTGAACTGGAAAAGGAAATCACATGGCAGACTTTCCCGGTGTAAGTGTTCACAGCCAGATTCTTCAACTCTAATATTATGCATCATCTGTTAAGCAATTTGTAATTGCTTTCATGTCTTCTTGAATGCACAGGAATCAGCAGGCTGCAATTCCTGAATGACCGTCTCAAGGTCTTCCATGGAAATCTGTAGATTGTTGAGGTGAAAGAATTTCTCAGCGGAGCCAGAAGCATGTCCAAACACAAGCTCTCGATTTTCCTGTATGTTTCCTGAGGTTGCCTGAGTTAAGTAGATTGACTAAAAGGAGATGTTTTACGTTGCCTTGAATCAGGAGGGATAATAAAACTTATTCCTCCCTCGTCATAGGGATTTAATGAGGTCAAATAAGATAAAATAGGTGGAAGGATAAGCTTTCTGCAAAAGAGGGGATAAATAAATGCAATAAAGGGATTATTTTAAGGAGTGAATTAGAAATATATAAAAGCAAGTCACTTTCTCTAAACAGGTGATAAGTGCTATATTATCTGTTTTCATATGGCTGAAGGTCAATGGATACAGTGTCAAGATGGCTGTATGACTGAAGCACCTGTTAGGCTTAGAGTAGGGGTTGAGAGCTGAAGCCTAAAGTCAGACCCAGATTTGAAACCGTGGCTTGCCACTTACTGCCACTTGACCTTGGGCAGATTGTTTCACCTCTCTAAGCTTTAGTTTCCTACTGTATAAAATGGGGATAATAACTGTATTGATCTCACCCGGTTGGTGTCTAGTGCTTAGAAGAGTGTCTAGAATGTGGGAAATGTACACGTGTGCTAGTTATTTCATTATTTCAAGTACAGTAGCATTTCCATCCATACGTAATTAAAAATAATAAAAGCTTTATCCAACTTTGTATGTTTCCTACACAGCTAGTACCTGGCAAATAGCAGACACTCATATTTTTGTTGTGTCAATTAATGGAAAGATAATGTTATGTAAGTGTTTATATAGAGACATCACCCTAAGTCAGCCCTCCTAGTAGGTTCTTGAATGAGCATGGACAGCCAGGAGTGGAGCCTGGTAAGGTATCTATGAAATGTGTATCTTACCATGCTTGGGCCCTGCCCAAGCTTCTCTTCTGCAGGGATGCTCAGGGCCTCCTCGCACAGCGGGTCTTTTGGAGTTGAAGTTCACTGAATTCTGCTCTTGCATAACACGCTTTGGATTTCATCTTCCACTTGACCCCTTAGTGGACCTGAGCTTGGATTACCATAGTAAGGAGCAGGTGGTTTTAGTGGCTTCTTACACCTGGCTGCTAACTGGGGTGTGTTGAAATGGAAATCACAAAGTCCATGAAGAAACTTGAAAATACACCAGCCTAAGCTGCAAGGATGAAGATCTAGCTTCCTTCAGGGCATTTTTTTCTTTGGAATTTTTTTTTTTTTTTTAAGAAAGGATATGGCTTTTGGCTTTATGGGCAATTTTAGAAAAGTGTTAAACTAGTAAAGAGACAGCGGAATCAGAAAAATTAAGCAATGCTTGATTGTGGGTATGGTACTGTTTAGGAGAACATTAAACATACTATATTGTATGTAAAGCATTTAAACAAGTTGTGGGCCGGGTGCGGTGGCTCACGCCTGTAATCCTAGCACTCTGGGAGGCCGAGGCGGGTGGATTGTTTGAGTTCAGGAGTTCGAAACCAGCCTGAACAAGAGCGAGACCCCGTCTCTACTAAAAATAGGAAGAAATTAATTGGACAACTAAAAATATATAGAAAAAATTAGCTGGGCATGGTGGCACATGCCTGTAGTCCCAGCTACTCGGGAGGCTGAGGCAGAAGGATTGCTTGAGCCCAGGAGTTTGAGGTTGCTGTGAGCTAGGATGACACCACGGCACTCTAGCCCGGGCAACACAGTGAGACTCTGTCTCAAAAAACAAAACAAAACAAAAACAAAAGAGAAAAAAAACAAGTTGTGGTAGGGAAAAAGGATTAAGATGATCTTAAACAGAAATGAACTCTGTTTCAGTCAACATATCCAAAATAGAACTTACTGTTTTCCCTTAAAATCAATACATGTTTCTGTAATTTCATTTATAGCCTTATTTGCTCATTTCTTGAACAACCTAGAATTGGAATAATTTTTAATAGTCCTCTGCTTCTCACCCCTCCATCTAATCAAGGACGAAATTCTGTAAATTCTAATTCTTAACACACTTTTTCAAATTTGAGTTCATATTTTATCTTCACAACCATGTAATTTAGTGGATAACCTGCAATAACCTCTGAAATGGAGGTGAGAACCTCCAATTCATCTTCATGCTGCCAAAGTGTGGCGTTCTAACCCACAGAGCTGATATGGCTGCTGGCGGCTTTAATACCCTCCCCCTGGCCCCCAACTATGAAAATAAAATAACTCCCACCTTCACGGTTCTAAAATATTACCCTTATTTATTGTTCTGTCTTACCTCTCACTCAACTCCCCTCTCACACGTGCAGTACTAGATCCTAATCAGATCTGGACATCTTGTTGTTCTATAAATGTTCCGAGGCCCACTCCAATTCCTCTCCTTGGAAGTCCTTATTCTCAACCTGCTGAATTCCTAATCATCCTTTATAACCCATTTCAAATTCACATTCTGACCGTCTCTTCTGAACTCCCCACTTTCAAAAAGCACCATCCCTTCCTCGTGGTCTATGAACTCTTTGAGTGCAGAAGCAATGTCTACTTCATCTTTATATCACTAGGGCCCAGCAGAGAATGATCTGTAGATGTATGTTGAATTGGATCATCAGATTAATGAGAAATTTTCCAGAAAGAAGCCATTTCCTTTGCTGGTACCTTTTCATCTGAGATAGTTAAATATAGAAGCTACAGAACATAGTTGCTTACCCTAGAAGGCATAGGGGCTTGGTTGCTGGAAAGAAACAGGGCAGGGGTGTTCATGGTTATGTGTCATGCGGAAAATAGGCTTTGGAGTCAGACTGACCTGAGTTAAAACATAAACTCTGTGATTTAACAGTCATGTGCCTTTGGAGGAATCTCTTTACTTTTCCCTCATAAAATGAGGATAACAATACATCCGTATCATGTAGGATGGCTGTGGATACTAAACAAGATGTACAGTCCTGAATACAGTGCTCTTCATTTTATTAAAATAGAGGAGCTTTGATATACAGATTTAGAAATTGGGTGGTATATCACTAGTACTTCTGAGCAGACCACAAAAATATTGTGCTAACAGATTTATGAGGGAAATGTAGAGGCTTATTATAATACTATGTGATGTTGCCTAAACCAAATTGTCAAGCTTGTAGTATAAAGAGGTACAAAGCTCCTTTAAATTATCATCTAGTTCTTGTCTATAGTGACAATAGGGAAATCTCCATTTTCCTTATAATTTGATTTTTGGTTGCAACAGTTGAAATAGTAGAGCTCAAATGGAAAAAGTCTTGTCTCCAGGCATTTTGTAATAAGTAAAAGACTTATTACACCAGCCATTTTGGTCTTCTGATCCCTGAGACATCCCATTCCTCCTAGGCCCAGCATGTATCTTTTAACTGTTTATAGACAGTATATTTATTTGTTCCATTGGTAAGGGGTGTGTGTGGGGAATCTGAAGAATTCTCTGAAATAAACACAACCGTTATGACTTAAAAATGCCGCTTTTCGGTCATCAGTTTAAAAGCTATTAACAATCAGCTGCCTCTTGCAGGCAGAGAAAAAAAATATGTGGTTGAAAGACACTTGAAATCAGAAGTTAGCAGAAGATGATTTTTCATTTCCAAACATGGAGCCAGGATGTCAACATCTCTAGTTTCTCCAAAGACAAAAATCAGTATTTTTTTTTTTAAAGGGCAAAATGAATGAAAACAACTCCCCCCAAGTTTGCCGTAATAGTACCCCACACCCCCTTGCCCGTGTTCACAAAGGCGTGCAGTGGCTGCCGTGCTCTGATGACCGCGTCTCATGCTGCCTTGCTACTTGGCTCCTTCTCAGCTCCTGCCTGATCATATTTTGAAGTGTCATTCACATTTATGCAGGCCGTGCACAAAGCGAAATTAATTCACAATGGCGTGTTAATATTATTACTTTTGACACCATGGAAAACTTATTAACTATAGCTTGTCATAGGCCTCTTAGAGTGAATAGCCTAACTCCAACAGTGAGAGGAAAGTAATATGATCTAAAGGTTTTTTTGATTACTAGATATTGCATTATTAAAGTCGTTGAGTATTCAACAACTTTCGACTATCAGAGTAGTTGAGTTTTTCAATAATTATCCTAAAATTAAACTGTCTTTCTATGAGTGGCAAGAAAATCTGTCCAATTTTGCTGGACTACCCTTTAAGGAAATACTTTATGGAACATGATATAAACTGTATGCATTTTTTTCCTCTATCAATAAGTATGTTCTGCATTTTAAAGAGGTAGTAGGGAATTTAAGTAACACAGTCAATTAATGTGTAAATTATAATAGCCCACAGGCTTAGAAAAAGAGAAAGGGGAGCTAGTATTCATTGCACACTTGATAGCTTTGGGTGTTTTCACATACTGTATCTCATTTAATCCTTACAGTAACCTGTGATGAGAGTTTATATTCTTGTTTCTTTTTTTTTGTTTTTTGAGACAGAGTCTAACTCTGTTGCCCTGGCTAGAGTGAGTGCCATGGTGTTAGCCTAGCTCACAGCAACCTCAACCTCCTGGGCTCAAGCGATCCTTCTGCCTCAGCCTCCCATGTAGCTGGGACTACAGGCATGTGCCACCATGCCCGGCTAATTTTTTCTATATATTTTTAGTTGTCCAGATACTTTCTTTCTATTTTTTTTTAGTAGAAACAGGGTCTCGCTCTTGCTCAGGCTGGTCTTGAACTCCTGAGCTCAAGCAATCCACCTGCCTCGGCCTCCCAGAGTGCTAGGATTACAGGCATGAGCCACCGCACCCGGCCTGAGAGTTTATATTCTTTATCTTATACATAAGAACACTAAAGCACAGGGAGGTTAGCTGACTTCTTCAGTTTGCACAGCTCATGAATGGCAGAGGCAGTCTGAGTATCTGACTACAAACACCCTGCTTATTCCACGAACCCTGTCTGTAGTCATACTAAATTAGTATAAAGAGAGGAAATCAGAAGCCTCATATGAAATGGGCAATCCTTTCTCTGTTTTCCGTAACCGTAAGTTTCATGGAAGTAATTTTATATCAATTTTTGAATTACTCAAAGCTGGCATTTATAAATAGACCTAAATTTGGCATCTAAAAGACAATAAAAAGCTTAAAATAAGTTCTAAATTCTTTATTTTTTGTATGAAAGTAAGTATATAATAGTATTTATTTTCCTTGTTCAGTATCCAATGCCTTATTTTTCCACAACCACCAAGAATAAGATTATATACTACTTTTGGGCCATAACATAGCTTTTTCCCATCCAGGAAGGTGTATTATGTGACACTCTGAAACCATGATTTACAAAGTTAACACTGTGAATACTGGCAACTCTCACTCCCTGAGCTTCTGGTAGGCTATCTAGGGAGTCAAATCTCCTTAGCTACCACAAGCAGGCCAAAGGTCTTGTTGAAATAAATGGATGGTTCAGCTTCCCTTCAACTCCTACACTTTTCCTGGGAAGTTACTCACTTAAGTGGGGCTCAGATATTATAGTTGAATATCTAAATTCTACCAGTTTTTAGTGCAATAGAGCAAACTTGCCAACCACCAATGAGTTTCTTGTGGTGGCCAGGAGAAGGGAACAAAAATTTGATGGCTACTTATAATAGAGCTCAGCTGGCATTAAAAATGCAAGTTTAAAAAAAATCTGATTCAAGACCATATTTTGTGTATCATTGATTCTGTGATGGTATCTTAAAGGTATAGAAAGCCTTTTAACAATATATTTTTAGCTGCATTAAACCCAGGGTGTAAGTCTTTATCTATTTATTATGCCCCACTCCTTGTAGGGCATGGAAAATTCACCAAAAAACCTTTCTTTGCCAGTCATGATTTTATTCTAGCAACACAGCTTTTCTTAGCTCTTTCCAAATTTCTCTGTTTTGTGGCGATATAAGATATGTATGATGCATCACATCTCAAACCCCACAGATGGACCACAGGTGTGCTCTGGGTCTTATATTTAAATGCTAATCCATTTTGACCTTCCTATTTTCTAATTTCTTAGAGGCAAATATTAAATGCTTTTCTTGAATAATCTACTGGATAATTTCTGGGGCAAACTGATTTGGAAAAAGGAAAAGAAAAACTCACGAGAGAGAGATCTCAGTTAAAATGGAAACCCATGCAATGTGTGTGTATTCCTGCTGGCTGGTGTCTTGGGAGCAGAAAAGGGAATGAAGAAGGAATCATGTGGGTTGACCCACTTCCTTACAACTAATGGCAAAGCATTGATGGTCTGAAACCATAACATTACTGAACTGGGTTTCGAAAGAATGGTCATTTGTTATATCAAGTATATGTTTGTGTGTATGTATGCATTTATATTTATGTGTGTTAAGAATGGGACCAAAAGCACCAAAATCTTAGCATCCTAAGATAATTATTCTCATTTCATAGATTCCCAAATTGTGTTTATACATATGTAAATACTTTTAAAATCCTCTACAAAAACACATATAATTTATATAATTCTGCTTTTTCCACTTCACATGCTTAAGCATTTTTCCATATAATTATGTCTAATGTCTATCTAATATTCCATGAAGTCATAGTATAAGTAGACATTTCATTATTGAACACAAAGGCTATTTTAATGTGTAAAATTATAAGTTAGAGTAAGTCGGCACCCATGAATATGAGTATCTATAGTAGTTTATGACAGAGGCTAGTTGGTTAGTGTTTCTATTTATGATAATTCTTTATAATGTGAAATTTCACATCTCTGGACTGAATTTTTTGGGGTTAAGTAATCTTCATTAAAAGAATTTTTTTTTTTAACTTTCTGCCTTTTTTACAAGGTACCTGGTAAGAAAGTCAACATGATATGACTTTTGTTTGTGTTGTATTTATCTAACTTTCCACTGAGAGTTTGCTGCCTGTAGGCACTTTTCCCAGAAACTCAGCCAGGGCTGATATATGGAAACCCACTCAGGTAAATCAGCTCCCCAAATGTATCACTGTAGTTCAGTGTCAGGATTCAGTTTCCTCTATTTTTCACTGTCAAAAGTGGCTTACTTTGCGAGACACTAAAAATCCAAGTACCGTTATCATTGTTTGTCAAAGTAATTGTAGAGGGTATGTCCTGCTGCGATGGGTCTTATGAAAATGCAGGGGGAGATTAGAAGTGGGGAAAAAAAGAGAAAGTACATGTAAGGCTTGATTTAGATTGATGCTACTGCTCTTTGTCTCCCATGGCTTTGCTTTTTAAATGCCTTCTTTGATGAATCACAGGGCTGTTAGATCCCGTGAGAGATCACCTTGTCTATTCCCTTACCTTGAAGCATCACTACAAATCTATGCCCCAATTCTTATTTTTAAAAATCCTCCAGAGAGATAGGCTCTTTTAGATATTTGTTTCAACATTTTAACACTTCCAGGAGGGTTTTAATGGGTTTAATTTTTCTTCCCACATTTAAATGCCTTTCTTTTTATTTGGATCACAGTGTCTTCAGAAAGTCATTCTAAGCTGTCTCAAATGAATGTTTTATACCTTATTAACGGACACTCACCACCAAGTTCTCTCATTCCAAGAAAGAGACTCTGATTCTTCTAATAGAAGAAATCAGATTGGAAACTAATAGATTCCACATCCCTGAGGTTTGAGGGAGGAGAGAATTTGGTCAGAAACACAGGGCTGGGTTCCCATGGCTTCTAGAGCACATGAAATTATCCTGCAAATGTGAAGTGATATTAATAATATTCACTGATACATTCATAAGAACAAAGATCATGTAAATCTTAAATTCATCACTTGTCTCATGACCTACATTTTTGGGGACAAATATGAATGAATAAAGGTTGAAATATATGGTACATGAAAGGTAATCCAAACAGTTGCAGGCGTTTCAGTAAGAAAACTCAGTTTTTCAAAAGGAAGGGAAAGGCACAGATGATGATGTCAGTAGCAGTTTCCACTTGAGGAGAGATCAGTCCTCAAGTATCCTCATCTCAGAATATGTTTGAATAAATTATGTCTTAATCTCTATGGAAGATTTTAGCTTATCAGTTACAAAATTTTTGCTTAGGGATGCCAGAACTTGCACTTAGGAAGAACCATTTGTTCTCAGTTCTGAAGTCAAGTATACCTGATTTCATCTGGAAAGGAGGCGTACTGAAGCATTTTCTTAGAAAACAGAGGCTAGGCTAGTACACTGAGACCAGGAAGGGTGGTGGGAAATGGTGGGTCACCCCATGGGGCCCTAAAAGAAGCAATTGACTGCACTCCCCTTGTTATGTTCCCAACCTCCGCATCCCTCCTTTCATCCAGGCACTCTAACTAATGGCAGGACAAGTGGCTCTGTGCTCCACTTAGAGGAGATCACACAATGTCTCAAGCATTATCTTCCTGTAGAAATTACATATGATGAACCAGTTTCTGCTCCCAGTTACTTAAGTTCTAGCCCAGGGCACCAAATTCATTATGTAGTGAACATGAGGATCTGAAAGAAGGTTTTATCCTTGTGATTGTGTACTGGGTTTTTTGGTGAATTTATCTTCACCAAACTTGTAGCGACTCGTACAGCACATCCCAGTAAATACTCACCTCAGATTCAAACCCAATACCAAAAACCGCTGCCCTGGCCTAAATCAGCCCAGTTAAAATTCAGCTACGTCCCATCCCTCTTCTATTCTCAGGTTCAGTTCAGTTGTCTATAGAGCAGCAGTTGCTGGGGTAAATAATTTCCTTTCCTCTACAACACCAAGAGAAGAACTAGAATTCAGACTGTTTGTTTGTTATTTGAATAGGCATTTTTCTGATCCTGATTGCTTCTTTAGGAAAATTCTCAATCCATTTGTTAAAAGAGAAATGTGCTACATTTCTTTCATAAGTTAATTATCAGGGTCCCTTATACTTGAACATTTTCTGAAATCCCAATGCCAGAAATTTCACATGATGTCCATTCTCTAATGGAATGTTTTGTTTTTTTAGGTCAGAGACAAAGGACTTTACTACTCATTACACAGAATGAGCAGCAGATTTGTGTCAGTTTTCTCTGCACAAATCCCATGATGGTGATGCGGGTGGGCCCAGATGGATGCCTGCACATACTCTAGACTGTGTTTTAGGAGAGGAACCCTGAGTTTAGGGAATCTGAATCTTTTAAAATGGGCAGCGAATATGCCTGCTCTTTGTTCCAGAGACACTGTATTTTCTTTTTGTTCTTTTTTTTTAAATTTCAGAATATTATGGGGGTACAAACATTTTGGTTACATGAATTGCTTTTGTGCCATTTGAGTCTAAGTTGTAAGTGTGCCCATCTCCAAGATAGCATGCATTGTACTTGTTAAGTGTGAATTTACCTGTCCCCTCCTCCCCTGTCCTAGCTGCTTGGTTTCCACTGAGTTTTACTACCATATGTGCATGTGAGTGCTGATCGATTAGTTGCAGTTTAATAGTGAGTACATGTGGTGTTTGTTTTTCCATTCTTGAGATATTTCGCTTAGATGAATGGTCTCCAGTTCCATCCAGGTTGTTACAAAGGGTATTAGTTCACCATCTTTTTTCATGGCTGAGGAGTACTCCACGGTATACATATACCACATTTTATTAATCCACTCACGTATTGATGGGCATTGGGTTGTTTCCACACCTTTGCGATTGTGAATTGTGCTGCTTATAAACATTCAGCACTTTGGAATAAGGCAAATCTTTGATTTGAATTTCTGGATATTGCTTGGTAGTTACGTGATTTCAGACAAGTTTCTTAGCCTCTGTGAGTTTCAGTTTCCTGATTTGCAAATTTGGCTTAATAATATAACACAGTTTGTGAGATTTCATTGAACTAGTGTATTTAATTATTTCAGTTTTCAATTAAATTTGTCAATTGTTTTTCTTCCCAAGGGGGTTGATCAGCAATTAGAATCACAAAATTAGAAACGGTCTGAGGAGGGCAGGCAAGCCAGCAGATAGAAGAGGTTAGGGGTTTGCAGTGGTGGTGGGAATTGAGGTCTCCAGAAATCACCTGAGAGGGGTGCTGTTGCTGCAGGAAACCGGGTCCAGCACTAGCTGATAGGAAGTTTTGAAAGTCATAACTAAAAGTGGCAGCAACCACTCCTCATTTAATAGAGGCTAGTTATGCTGCAAAATTCAGACCTGACATAGAAAGTGTTTAAAAGTTTAGCTAAGTTGTATATAAAATTGGTTGAAATAATTCCTATAAAGATGACAAGAAAGCCTCCAGGCAGAAATGCTGTAATTTATTCTTCAAACGATTAAATATTTGGATTTCAAGAAAGGATAAATTGGGGACAAAGTGACATGCATTTAGTAATTATCTGGTTTTGTAAGATGTAGCATGTGCTTTTGCTCTTCCTCTTTTTCCCTCCTTCATAAGAGGTAGGGTTTTTGAAATGGAAATCTAGGAGAATGGTCAGTGCCATATTTCAAATTGTAGTAATTTACAGGGGAACTATTCATTTTTGGCAGCTTTATTGCTCTTTAAAATTTTTCATAATGACAAAAAATTGGGCACTCCTTCACAGCTCACTCTTTTTTCTGCTAGAGGGTTCTAATAAGGAGCTTCTTCTATTGCATTACAAAACATGGACTTAGAAAACCTGAGTGTAAAAGCAAAAATATTTTGCTTTGCAAAGAAATTTATATTCAAGTATACCTAATTAAATGCTACTTGGAGAACATTAAAATACACACTTCATCAACGGTTGATGTTTTAGGTATAATTACAATTCAGGATGTTCTACTCCATGTTCCTCATTATATCTGGTATGAGGAAAGGTGATGAAAGAGATGGAAATAATTATTTCCTCCTTCCAGGAATGTGCAATGTAATGTAATGGAAGAAACCAGAGGATGGGAAATAGAGGGACTTGAAAACAGTCTGAATCCTACGTGGGGTCTTTCATGCATATCTATATCATGGAAAGAGTGACCCAAAAATCTTGAAAGCAGCTAAGATACTTGGGAAACAGGGAGTGGTATGGAATTGAGGCAGGCTGTTGCAGCCCTCCTTTTGCACAGTGTGGGTTGGCAGAATTGTTGGGAGTAAGGGAAACATACAAATTATGGGGTGAGTGCACATGTGTGCAAACTAAAGCATCATCCCTAGCGCAGGCCCTGTAACCTCTTTCTCAGAGGCAATTTATCATGATAGATAAGAACCTTTGTTGTCAGACGAAATTGAGAATCCTAGCCCTCCTATGATTAGCTACATGGCCACATGCAATTCCAACTTCTCTGGGTTTTAGCCTCTTTGTAAATTGGGGAGACTAATGATGTCTACCCCATAGTGCTGTGACGAACATAGTGTTATTGTGACGAATAAATGAGTTACACACACAGCATAGTGCCCAGGTTGTAAGACACTCAATAGATGTAAGCTTAAACGTGGTTAAAGGTAAATTTGCACTATACTTGATTTTCCAGGTAACAGAGAGCATATATATATATATATATATATATTTTTAACCAAAATTAGGCAATAGTACTGTGACACTTAGGTCCACAGCCTTTCTGTCATTTTCAAACATGGCCTAATATAAACAAAATATCAGTATGATACTGCTTAGAAAGTCAATGACCTCAAAAAGAAGCATGCATCTGTCCTCAGATTCTAAATTAAACATCGATGTTGATTTTCTGTCAGGCAGGCATTTCAAAGGCTGCTTTCTGCATTCCCTGTCTGTGACTTTGGCTATCCAAAAATATGTCCTAAAATCAAAACATAAAACTCTAGACTCTTTACCTATTTTGATATTCTAATCTCTATTTTCATTTTTTGACAATGAAATACAATGAAGAAAAGACAATTCCTGACACTATGTTGGTTCCTAAAAGACATTTTTTTTCTCCTCTCTTTAAAACACTAGCAGAAAGCAAAAATTTGGGGAAGTACCTTGTCAGAATATTGATTTGTTCACATTGAAATAATAAAGAGCAGTCAGTTAACTTCTGGGAAATAGCAACCTCTGACCACATTCCAGCCTACAGCTTAGAGAATAAGACTTGACTAGAGGTATTCTCAAATTTCCTTTTTGTCCTCTGCTAGAATTGTATGTGGGGCCTTCTGCTTCACTCCCAAATACTCATGTCTGAGTTCCAGTGTTGTACAGGGTCCAGAAACTCGTTCTTGCATGTAAACTAATTATGTTCCCCATGAAAAGAAAAATACTAATGTAGAAGGTACTTTCAGAAAGGATGTTGAAAACAGGGTCTTCGTCAAGGATAAAAGGAGTCACCTCTAACAACATTGCCCTGTAAGCATTTTAAAGTTGTCAGTAGCTGGTTTGGCCCAAGCTGTGCTGCTCTGGGTCCTCCCATTGCCCAGTGCTCTGCTGTGTTCTCCATGCCAGAGTCGGCCAGCTCCCAAAGCCCAGGAGCATGACGCCCCAGTGAGTACCCTGCCACATGTCCTTTGTTCTCAATCCTGCTGTGGCCAGTCTCAGGGAAAATAATTGCACATTATTAAAGAAAAGCAAAAAGCAAGAAAAGAGGAGATAAGGCTGGCAGGAAGACAGCGAGTGCCCATAGTTGCTGTGTACAAAGTAGACCAACAGGGAATTCTTCCATCAGCTTTTGAGAAAAAAGCTTAGGGCCCATTCCACTTTGCCTTTGGGCACCCAAAATCTGGGAAAGTTGGAAGGGAATGGTGATAAAGACATTGAGACTGTCACTGGCCCTACAGAGAGAGAGAGAAAAAAATACTCCTAAAGCCTTTAAATGGTCCTGAAAACGATGGATTGTTTCTGTCACTTAAAATAGAGAAAGTGAACAGCTGCTCAATGTATCTAATTGTTTATTTAGGAATCCATTTGGTATTAAACAGACTGAGCTTGAAAAATAACTTTGAAATTTCAAACACTTAAGTACATAATCTATTTTATGTTTTTCAATAGTGTTGTATATATGAGGAAATGAGACTCGGAGTTTATGGGATATGAACTTTGAATTCTATACTCATTTGAGCTTATACTCTGTGAAGACAACCACATAGGTAAACAAGGCATCTATTTTGGTAATAGCATTATGTGGCTATGCACCTACACTTAGACAATAAGAATGTATATGATGAGGTACCAACTGTACAGCACAGAATAGACAACACACCACCAAGATCAAGGTGGTTCTGAGCACCATCTGGAAGGCTAGTGAGAATGAGAAGAAAACATGATTGAATCCTACATGGTAGATATCACAACACATTTCTATATACATGATTACCTGAGGTCCTGGTTATTTTAGCTTTAAAGAAGCAAGGTATAAACCAGCAATTCCAGGAGAGATGAAAACATGTATCCATAGAAAGCTGTACATGTATATTTATAACAGCTTTATTTATAATAACCCCAAACTGGAAATAACCCAAAAGTCTATCAACAGGAAAATGGATAAACAAGTTTTGATATATTTGTACAATAGAATGCCACTGAGCAATAAAAAGTGAAATACTGCTGTACATAACAATCTCCAAACCATCATATCAGGCAAAAGAAGCTAGACCCAATATAGTATTATTCCCTGTATATGCAGTTCAACAACAGGCAAACTAACCTATGATGAAAAAAAATCAGAACAGAGGTTACCTGGGGATTGGAAAGAAGCATGAGGGACTTCTTAGAGGTAAGAAATGTTCTGTAACTGGACCGGAGTGGTGGTTATATTGGTGTATACAATTGTCAAGACTCATTGGACTGTACATTTCTACACATGCTAATTTTATCTCAATTATAAAAGGCATGATGTTGATAGAAAAGGTCCAGAAAAGAGCAATTAAATGACTAGGGGAACCTCTGAGAAGCTACAGTGTGAAGACAAAAAGGAGTAGGTCTCATATTTGGAACTGTGCTTTTATACCAAGAGAATTAAGCCTAGAGCTTCTTACCCTAAAGAAGAGTAGTCCGTAGTAGAAAATAGCTCTGGAATCAGAAAAACTGATGTTTAAGTCGTGAGTTCTCATTGACTAGCTCTATGGCCTAAGCCGCATCTCTAAAGAAGGGAATCTTTGTGTACTGCCTTTACATCAAGAAAAGTGGTAATAAGGAGACAAGTGCCCTGATTCAGAGAGAGACCAGAATATTTTCAAGAAATATCCTAAAACTTTTGAAACAGTATTAGGAAAGACATTTCCAGCACACCTGAGTGCTGTTTCAAATGACACCCTTTAGGATTTTAGTGCCTGAAACTTTTTTTTTTAAAAAACAGCTTTGAGAAATAATTCACATACCATAAAATTTACCAATTTGAAGTGTATAATTTGGTGGATTTTAGTATATTCACTAGGTTACGTAACCATCCCTACTATCTAATTTTTGAGTACATTTATCATCCCAAAAAGAAATTCTATACCCATTATCTGTCATTCCCCATTTTCCTACCCGACCCCCAGTCTTAGGCAACCACTAATCTACTTTCTGTCTGTAGATTTGTCTATCTGGTTCATTAATGTTGTAGCATACATCAGTACTTAATTCCTTTTTATGGCTGAATAATTTTCTATTGTATAGATGTACCACACTTTGTTTATCCATTAATCAGTTGATGAATATTTAGGTTGTTTCCACTTTTTGGCTATTATGAAAAATGTTGTTACTAACATTCTTGTACATTTTTTTGTGTGTGTATGTGTTTCCATTTTTCTTGGGTGTATACCTAGTGGAATTGCTGAGTAACATGGTGACTCAATGTAACATTTTGAGGGACTATCAGACTGTTTTCCAAAGTGGCTACCTCATTTTACATTCCTACTAGTAATGTATGAGTTCCAATTTTTTCACATCTTTGACAACACTTGTTAGTGTTGTCTTTTTGATTTTCACAGAGCCTAAAACCTTGAGTTGCTTTCTGTGGTGTCAGAGCTTATAGGAGTCCATTGGTGCATGGTTACTGGGATCATATCGTTAGCCCCCATCTTCCACTCACGTATGCTGAGCGTTACCCTGGGTTGGCCTTTGTGAGGTATTTTCACACAGATTCTCGCACATAAGATCTAGGTTCAGACATCTTCCATTTCATCAAAACCAAGTATGACAATGTGTTCTGAACTGTTAGGCTGCCTTAGTTTACTCACAAAAGGAAAGATATAAGTCTAGTGGTCAGAGAAATGCCTTTTCAGCTGGCAAGGAAATAAGGGCTCTGATCAGTGTTTTCAATAACCAAAATAATATTTGTTGACTTTATCTGGTGCCAAGTATTATTCTAAGTGTATTACACTCACGGAGGTGAGTAATACTAATCCCATTTTATGGAAGGATGAAGTGACAAGCTCAAGGACACACCAGTAGTAGTAAGTGGAGTCATGGTGAGTCACATAGGTTGAGTTTAAGGCCAGAGCTTTGATCTACCCTGCAATTCTGTCTCACCATTAATTTATAATTGAATAAGCTTAACGAATCTATCTTATTCACCATTATATTCTCAGAAACATATTGCTTATAAAAGGGGCTTAATAAATATGTCAAATAAATAAAATTAATTTGCCGTATTTAAGGGCTTTTGTTCATAATTGGAAAAAATTTAATCATTTTTAAAGCAAGCGAGTTTGGATGTCTGGGTATGCTCTCTCTCTCTCTTTCATCCTTTAATTATTTAAGCTCTTGTTTTTTAGCAAGACCTCATTCTCCTCCCTTATTCTGTAGTACAACTAGTACAACTCAATTACTGGCATTTCATCTAATTGCAAGTAACAGATTGTAATAGATTAAAGATGTCATAATACAAACATTTGGCCTGCTCAAAGGTAGGTAGGAGTAAGACAGAAGGTAAAAACGTTTAATTTGAAGATTCACAAACAAGATAATATGAAAAATTGCTTCAAAACATATGATGAAATCAACAGAAAAGATTACATTTTAAAAGGTTCAAATGTGTGGAAAATGGAAAAAGGCATTCTCCTGCATTGATCACATTGCTTCCCACTCAAAATCTCATCACCATTTCAATAATACGGAAAACCAGATGTAGACAAGATTTTGTCTTATTCTTCTTTTGTTTTCTATTTGCTCCCATGTCAACTTCTACTCATGTCTTCTCTGCCAACCTATATATGTGAAAGCCATGCTTCTAAACCACTTTGCTGTGCTTTATTCTTTGGATGAAAAGAAAAACTACGTTGGTTTCTATTAAAACTGTTAGATTTCCTTAGCACTGTGTGTATCAGAATTTTTATCTCCTAATGAGAATTCTCCTCACAGTGACCTATTTGAGAGACCATGTAACAAATCCAATGCTCAAAGCATTAGTAAGCCTCACAAGAACATCCATCTGATCACTTTATCAGAGTAACTGAAACTGTTTTACCCAATTGGATCACCAACTAGTATTCTACACTTGGCCCTAAATTGTTTATGGCCATTTTAATGAAATTTGCCTTTTAAAGACAAAGACAAGCCATTATTGAAGACAGACAAAAGAATGTATTTTACATTGAGAAACATATTTGGAGAGGCTGGCGGTGAAAAGTATTTTGAGCTGCAGTGCAACTGAAATAATGGTGTATCCTTCAAATATGACTTCCTTGAAGGTGATACGACTTATGAAACACATTTGTTTTTTTTCACTTTAAGAAGTGGTTTATTTACATTTAGGTCATATTTTATATGCAATGTGAGGAGTGTTATAAACCTTTAGAGTTTAAGCTCCTTAGAGTCAGTCGTTAAAGAAATGGGGTGCAATGTATTCTATGTGGGTGATGGTTACACCAAAAGCTCAGGCTCCACCACTGTACAATATAGATGTGTAAAGGAATTCAACTTGTATCCCATAAATCTATTAAAAAAATTAAAATGCTTATTCTAATTTGTTCAACCAATTTACTTGAAAATATTTAAGCACTTTGGATGCTTAACATCCAAGCACAGTGCTATGTACTGAGGATAAGAAGGTAAACAAAACAGACAATATTCTTGCATTCACTGAGCATTAGTCAACTAAGGCCAAGATGGCAGAGTAGAGAAAATGGGTTTGGTGGTCAGATTAGAACTAGGTCTAAATGCCCTGTTGCTTATTTTCTGGGTGGCACTGGACAGATTCCGTGATCTAATATGTAAAAGGGGAGATATGAAGAGAAAAACTAGTGGGCATTGGGATTTTACATTGCAATGCAATTTACAGCTACATTTTAGGGCTGAAAAGACCAAGAGAGACTGTTTAAAGCAGATGGTATGATAAAATAGAAAGTGTGTGGGCTTCAGACCTGTGTTTGAATTTTAGTTCTGGCATTGCTTGTTTGAACTTGAGCAAATTGCGTAAAGTTTCCTGGGTCTTAGGTCTCTTTCTCTCCTGTTTTGTAGACAAGATTTAATAATGCCAATTTTGAATTATTTTTTGTTTGCCTGTGTTTATAGCTTAGGTAGAGAAGGTAAACTCTAATGAAGGTGAACTTTGGAAATGAGGAGGCCAGGCTGTGAACACAGGCCTTTGGGTGGTTACAGCTGTGAAGAGGAAGGAACATGCAGTAGGTTAAAGTCTGACAGTGGGAGAGCAATGGAAGACAGAGAGCATTTTGAAAATTCCCAGGGTTTCTCCCCTTCATTAATTCATGCTTTAGAGTCCAATATATATTGCTTTTCTAGGGAATTCACAATAAAAAATACTAAATTTTTGTTTAGAATCTCTAAAGTGAAAATTTGGATTTTTGTCTACCTGTACCTGAAAAGTCTTTTTAACTAGAAAGGCAATTAAATTACAGGCCTACACACTGGAGAGACATATCAAGTTATTTTCTTTTTCCTATGATGTTTCACATCATAAAGTGGATAATATCTATTGTTACTAAGAATACAGTTATAATTGGTGATTGAAATTCTGACCAAAGACTCAGGTTCAAGTAAACCATAGCTGTGGCCAAAAACATACCATAATCAAATGTATCTATACTTCTATAGTAGTTTAAAGGGAAATCAATATATTTCAAGTCCCATAAAATGGACACAGAGATACCAAGTACACGAAGATATGTTAGTTTTAATATACTATAAAATACTTCAATACTACTAAACCATTAGTGCCATATTATAAACTTGGCTAGATATGATAACCTTAGATTTTGTTCCAATTTTTTGAGTTCTCCTTAGAACTGATTCTTCCTTATTTTCCTCTGGGTTAATTTATACATTATAAGCAGAGACTTACATAATAGTTTTACCTGGGTCTTAACTTTAAATAAAAGCTAAATTAAGCTAACCTATAAGCTCTATGTGCATCATGGAAACAGGCTTAAAAAGAGGGTTAGGGAGAGAAAGAGATAATGAATAAGTCTTTACCAAAATAAATAAATAAATAAATAAATAAATAAATAAAAGTTATAGAAAACCTATTATTCGTTTCAAGATTTTGCTAAGCATCTATACTGCTTGTCTCTAAAACATACTGAAAAACAAAAGAGGTACTATTTTTGGTGTTCAGTGCTAAGACATTTTATAGGCTTTTGGAATATTTCAGGCTTCATTTGTAAAATAACACAATTACTATTATTAACAAGGATATTTTTGCACACCTACTGTGTGCTTATCTCTGTGATCAAACTCGGTTTTACAGCGGGGAAAACAGATGTGGCTGCTGCCTGGATGGAGCTTGCAGTCTAGTGAGGAAGACAGACAATGAACAAGTAAACAAACACAAGTACACCTTCCTGGAATGCTATGGATGTAAATGAATGTCTGCTGTATTTTTCAAATGTGAGAGATTGTGAGTGACAGGGAGGTTCTCATTGGCATCCAGGCTTTAAAGTTCTAGCAATTAACCTTTATAAGGATTTCCAATGAGGCCACTGATTTGTTAGGTGGGCGATTCTCAGAGATCATAAGTTACCATCCGAGTGCTTAAGGTACTTTGAAAAACCAGCAGTTCTTTCATGATCCTTGGGCATTAGCGGTGCCATAAGGAATAATGGCTTTAACCCATTCTGAAGAAATACCAGTAATTGACCACTGGAAGCTAAACCAACTTTTGCTATTTGATTGAATATGTATTCTCCAAATGCTTTTCTGTGAAGTAAATGTTTTTCTAATTAGGCTTAAAAATGTGAAATTTTCTTGCAAAATTGATTTTCCATTAAGGCACTAAAGTAGTTTCTCTTTCCTTCTGCTTGGGTACTAATTAAATTATGTCCCAACTTTGTTTTAATTCAGCAATCAATTTTTTTTCCATTTGCACTGGGTTACAGAATCTCATTTAAAAATCACTCTTTACTGAATTCCACACAAAGCAGAGGTGATAGACTTATTCTCTAATGGAGATAAAACAGTACTGGTCAAGTCATGAAAGCTTGCAGCATATCAGGGCAGAATGTTATTTAAAAAAAAGCTCAGTCCTTTTCTGGAGCTATCTATTTCTTACGCTGTTTTTAGAGATAAGAAGCAGTAGTGGAAAGCATGAGGATGAAAATAAGTTAAAAATAGAAACAAAAAGAGTAAAATAAAAAGGGTCTAAGTCCTTTGATGAGGAACCTGATGCTGGGGTGTGGAACTGAGACTATTGCTAAACTGGTCATAAATACAATTTTTAAAAAGAGAAAAATGGAATCATAGCTATTGATTGTAAAATTTGAAATAATTAAGTCAAAGTATTAAATGAATGGATTATTCTGAAAATATAAAGGTTGGTTTCAGGTTTGACTCGCGGGTGATATAAATAATTATTGTTTGAATGACTAAAAAGAAAAAAACCTTGAAAAATTCAATGTAGGATAGCCTGATGCTATACATACCAGAGCCTTTTGCAAATGGAAAACTGTATATACTGAGTACAAAGGATGATTTTGAAACCATATACTGAGAAAGAAAAAAATGAGAAAATTAAGTTTTATATATACCCATCTCTCAATTCAGATCTGTTTTAAAGAAAGAGCAAGTTTGAGCTGTCTCCAAGGTCCAATTCCACCTTCATCTGTTAGAAGGTGCGGAGATGCATGAAGGGAGTAGTCAATCACGCATCACTAAGAAAAAAAAAAAAAAAACTGTAAAGTGAACCTGAACCTAAACCAGTAAGGTGGCTTCAATTGTGTTAATTTGAGGAATGTTATCAAGTTCAATGGAAATTCACCAGTGATGTTTCTGCCTGAAGATAGAATCTAATAGTGAGAGCCTTGTGCCGTTGTGAATCTTCCTGGCCCAGCTTATCTCTTCCACACCCCCTCCATTTGGAACATGTGCTTAGTAACTTCCAGATAAGGCTCTCACACCAGCCATGCTCTTTCCTATTTCTTTCTAAATTACTTGCGTATTAATTGATCACTAAAATAACACACAGTCCTTTAACTTACACAATTGCTTCATCATCTTAAAACTTTCATAGTTATCAATTTTCTCGCAACAAAACTTTACCCCATTCTATCAAAATCACAGAAGTGGATCTCAGTGGGTCTTATTTAAGCTGTTTAAATCCAAGTCTATAACTGAATAACCTGCTATGATTAAGTGGTTTTATTTCTAGATTCCAAAGCTGTTCCTTGAATTCATTTTTCTGACTTTCTTTGATATCTTTCAACTCATTATGACATTAAAAATAACATTTAACACTGGCAGATGAAAGCAAAACTAAAATCATGAACAAAATTGCTCATGTAAAATGGAAAAACAATTTCTTTAAAATTACAGGAACTAAAGTCAATATAAGACTTCAGTTCACAAAATTATAATTTTCTGCAGTTAATGGACAGTAGCATGAAAAAATAGAGCACATGTCATTGAGAATATGTAATTCTTCAGTTATAAAATGTAATTGGAATCTTATTTCCTTTATTACGAGAAAGTTGTTAACTAGATCTAGACATCCAGAGATATTTTACAAGCTACACATCTGTTCTATGAATTTTCCTGTATTTTGATAAAGGGAAATAGCCACTCAACTAAAAACCAAAACAGAGATATTTTACAAGCTACACATCTATTCTATGAAGTTTCCTGTATTTTGATAAAGGGAAATAGCCACTCAACTAAAAACCAAAAGTTACTATTCCTGGGTGGATGTCAAAGAGGGGAAAGTCTCAAGAATTTTAAAAATGTAATGGTAGAATTATTATTTTCCATTAATAATGCTCAGAGACATTCAATAAGCACAATGGTGGTAAAGAAAAGAACAGATATAGAGGCAAAAGAGCATAACCGTCAGGAGGATGAAAACACAAAAGGAGAAAGAAAACGCAAAGAAGATTGACCAAGGAAAAAAGAACTAGAGATCGCTCACTGAACGTTTACCACACACCATCCTCTATGCTAGGTACAGTCCATTCCATTCCTTTTAATCTGTAAGTAAGATAAGGGACAAATAACATTAGGCCACTTTCTAGATCGAAAAAATCCTGAATTTTAGAGCCCTTAAAGGCCTTGTCCAAGGTCTCAGAACTAGCAAATGCATCAGTCAGGATTGCAACCTAGAGTGTTTGAGCTTAAAGGGTAGATCTTTCTCCAGAAACCAGTTTCGTTGGCAATAAGCAAGGCGCAGAGATTGGAGTTAGGGAGGAAGATGAGCTGACGCTAAACTCCATGAAAGCAGAAGCAGTCTATTCTTTTCTCTTTTAAAAAAACACCTAGCACAGTTTCAGGAATGTAGTAATGTATAATAAATATTTTTATAATGAATATTTTTGAATTATTTGGGTGACAAAAGTCTTAGAGAAGACATGGAAGAAGAAGAAAGAAATAGAAAAGACAGAAAGAAAGGGGGTAAGAAAAAAAATGTAATTCTCTTTGGGAAATCTACCTAACCTTCTAGATTCTAGAGTCAAACCTGTCAGTTTAGTTTTAAGTCTTAAACTCTGCTAATACTCAAAGATTTTTGAAAGAAGAAAATTGCTTGATGGTCTACTCTTAACTCAGGCGAAGTATTTCTTAACTTTTCAGAAACCCACTAGGTATGATCATGGGCTCCCATACCACCTGATAGCTATTCAGGCAAAGGGAAGGCATGTGAACCAAGCCCACCTTACAGGTGGGCATTGTAAGGCATAAGTGTGTCATAATCTGATACTTAACAAGCCAACCAGGCTGGGCGTGGTGGCTCAAGCCTGTGATCCTAGCACTCTGGGAGACTGAGACGGGAGGATTGCTTGAGCTCAGGGGTTTCAGACCAGCCTGAGCAAGAGCGAGACCCCATTTCTACTATAAATAGAAAGAAATTAGCCAAACAACTAAAAATAGAAAAAGATTAGCTGGGCATGGTGGCGCATGCCTGTAGTCCCAGCTACCCAGCAGGCTGAGTCAGGAGGATCACTTGAGCCCAGGAGATTGAGGTTTCTGTGAGCTAGGCTGATGCCACGGCACTCTAGTCCTGGCAACAGAGTGAGATTCTGTCTCAAAAAACAAACAAACAAAAAAACCAAGCCAACCAAAAACCAATCAGTTAATATTTGTTATAGTCCTATTTTATCCCTCAGACAAGGAATTTACACAAAGTCAAACACTTCAATAAAATATAAAAATTCAATGAAACATCCCACTACTTTGTTAAATAATTAAACACATTATGTTTGAATATTCCTTTTTCACATAAGTGTTGAATTTGAGGTTTATATTAGTTCACTCACAGGGAAGAACTATTATACTTACAAAAATCATAAAATTTAAAACTCAGTATTTTTCTTGGGTATTCTTGACTATCCACAGTAGGGCTAAATCCATCTCAATATCTAAGAATGTTGACTAACCTATTTGTGTAAGATATATATTTGTACAATATATATATTTCCCCCCAAAAAGAAAGCAGATCTTAAGTAATTTTGACTCCTATTTGTACAACCAAATAATAAATTTAGAGCACAAACAAAATTTAATTTCAGCATAGCAATTAAGCCTATTCTAAAACCTCACTTCATCACACAGGGGGTGTGAAGTTGGTAGCTTCAGATTAGTCACAGAAAACCCTAGGCTAAGAGAATTCCCAGGTTATGGGCTTGGTTGAGTTTCTCTGAGGCCTTTATTCTCTCTCTGATCTCCCTGGTGACCCCAAAGTGACTACATCTCATGGAATCCTAAATGACTGAGCCTGTTGGCAATCCCTTGAGTAATTATAGCTACATGTCAGGACCTAAAAAGTGGCTGGGAAAGGAGTTGCTTTAGAAATTTGGAGAAGCTAGGAATTGTTTGATTTTCTGGTATTGGCCTATTGAAATGTTTGCAGAGAAAAATGCTAGTGCCAGGCAGGCATAGCATAATCAAATAGATCCGATCATTATGTAGCTTAAATGCACTAAAGATATTGAACTTCCCGTTTTAAGTCACAGAAAAATACTGGGCTAACCTATTAAAACTGAGAAAAAATAACGTGTGGAGTACTATAAAAATGTGAGCCATTTAAAAAACGGATTTAACATCAGGCCCTGTGAATTATATTTGGTGTTTTGCCCATCATGCTCTGATATCCTCAGGAGAAACAATGAACTGTGATACACAGAAATAATCAAGGAAAAAGTACTGTTTTATTTCTATGTAATAGCTATAGAGCCTATGTAGAAAATACAAAAATGATTGTGGAAAAATATGAGGAATAAGATGATTTTTCATAGTCCTTGTAAAGAAGCAGGTTCTATGCTTGCGGGGTATTTTGTAAGCTTTTAGAAATGGTTCTCCTGCACACGTGTGTGTGTGTGTGTCCGGGAGAGTTGTTCATAGAACCAGTACACAAATCTCTTTTTCTTTCAAATAACACCCAGAAGACCTATACATTTAGTACTTCTTAACAAGGTTACACAGTCCCGCTGACCCCATTTTGCCAGCTGTTAACAGATAGAGGCCCACATCACCCTTTGTAAAGAACATCTCTCAATAGGCTATTACATGAGCAACTGGTGAATACAGCTTGTGATAAGAGAAATGCTAATAATTTCTAACCTCTTCCTTCTCAGCACTTTGCAGATCACGCCATTCCTCGGTTACATGGCCAAAATCCACTGTGTTCATGGGGACTTTGAATTCTCCAATGATGTCATGCTTAGAGAAACGATCAAAATCATACACGGCCATCACCAGAGTTTTGCCACCTAACTCTGAGTACGGCACCTAAATAAAAGAGATGAGGATAAAATATCTGGTCACAAAAATGCTTAAAACATGTTACTTTGTTCATAGTGTTTAATTTTTTATGTCAGATAAACAGAACAGGGTGATAAAATTTTGCTTTTGCTTATTTCTTAAATTGAGACTGTTGACTAACTGCTCGAGGCTTAAATTACTTGAGAGAAAATGGGAACTTATAGTGATTTATCACTTTATCCCAAAGTTCTAGAAGCTGTTAGTATTATTAATAATGGATCCGACTATTAGTCATGCTATAAATACTTTAAGATTGATAAAAGGATAAATAAGCCAATTGCATTTGCCTCTATAAATAAGTTTTTCTTACAGAATATTTTGTTGTAAGTTATATTGTCAGGATGCAACTTACCAAGGGGCAGATAACTTGTTTCAAAAGTTCCATTAACTCTTTCAAGCTGTTTAAATGCTACAGTTTAACGGAGCAATGATTTGTTAAAAGATATGCTAGGAGTCTGAAAGAATTTAAACAGAATTCACAAGTGCCATCCCTACTCCCTAAAATAATTTACTGATTGACAAGAACTGACTAGAAAATTGATGTTTTGAATATCAGAGATGAATTATAATGTGGATCTTGAAGTTCATTCTTAGGTATGACACATGTTAGGATAAGTAGTGGCAAAAGGCCAAGAACTGATGAATTCTCCAGCTGTTCAAATATATCTGGGACAGATGCTATGGGCTGGGATGTTGATTAGTGACATTTTTAATATTCAGGGAAAGCAATGCAATCTGAGTAAGCTACACTTCAGTAACTGGGTAGAAATACCTAATTAAGAAATTGTTTAGACTTGTCTTGAAGCTTTGATCAATTTTCATACACTTCCTATTATTTTATCAGTGTAAATGATTGCCTTACGCTCCAGCAAACATTTCTCAATTAACTCTGTATATTAAGGAGGGAAGAAGGAAGAATATTTGGCCATATACATATAAGAAGTTTTAGTTTTCCCAAGAGTTTTTATCAGTCATTTAGTTATCATCTGTTTAGAATCTGAGTATTTTATTAAAATACTATGATTAAAAACTAGGAATAATACTTTTTCCATTTTAGAAGGAATTTAAAATAAATCCTTCCAAAGAGCTGAATTTCAAAGGAAGACATAAAAAATTTTGGAGTAGGAATAAACCCTTAAAAATTTTATTGTATTTCTAAAATCTCTCTAAACTCTGATGATTGTACTGAAATGGCAACAGTCAAAAACCTGGGCTTAGGGTTGGAAAGACCTGGGCCTGGGTTTCCTAACTTTCCAGCTGAAGGGCCTGCGGTAAGTGGATAACCCTCAGCTTATTCATATACTAAATAAGATAATACTGTAATGGTACCTACTTCGTGGGGCACTGTTTTGAGCATGAATGAATATATATGTAAAATACCTAGCACAGAGTAGACACTTAAAAAATATTTATCGTTTAAATGATTAGTAGCTCCTTCAGATAAAAATTTATTTTGGATGGGAAAAAGAAGATGAATTTAGTTTGGGGCACATTGAATTAATGTTAAATGGATTTAAATCAATTTTAAAGCCTATCTTCTTTAAGCTCTCTTATAGTTCCATTCCTATATCATATTATCTCTTGGCATTTCAAGGTGAGCAATTTACAATGTCTATTGAAGAAATTAACCAGTAATCTAGAAAAATTGGCATAGTTCTTAAATATATCAAAATACATTGTACTTTGGGTTTATTTATAGTTTGACCAACCTTCCTGAATGGAACTTGATAAAAGTTTAGAGAATTTCAAAATTTTGATAATTATACTTCTTAGAGTCATAGAAATTACTAATAAAATTGTTAGCAATTTTTTTTTTTAAGAAATATATGCAGGTAACTCAAAACAAAGCCCCTATAACAGTATTTCAAATAATTTAAGAATTTGCTTACTAAATTCTGGTTAGAAACTGCTAACTTAAATTAAGATTAATAAATAGTTAAGTAAAACAATTGTGATTACTATTTGCAATATTTTTTCTTTTTATGTTTTGTGGTATATTGACCACAGTGATTAGCTCTTCATAAGCTGGGTATTTTCAGAATGTTTTTTACCGCTACTTTAAATTAACTGGGTACAGAAAAACTGTAGATTTTAAATAAGATTACTGACAATACGTTAGGGACTTTGTCTTGAAAACTCAAAAATTTTAGAGTGAATAAAGACACGGCTACTTTACAAAATTGAAAACAAGGTTTGAGAAAATGACTCATGCCCTGAGTTTCATCAATTTATTTCATAACAGAATGTTTGCCAACATGAGGCACATGCTATTGCTAAGCCTGGCTGATAGATAGGATGATTTTGAATCAGCCTGCTGGCACATTTAATTTTTTAAGAAATGTATTGTTCTAAATAACGCATTTAAAATTTTTTCACATATTAGAGATATTCACCAAAGAATTGTTTTTATGAATGACTTCAAGCCAAGGGCTACCAAGATCCCTGAGGCCTGTAGGGCATGTTTTTATATGGACAAGTTATTATATGGACAGAATCTCTTATTGTTTGTCAACTGAGGTGTCTCAACAAGATGAAGAATATCAGAGAAGAGCCTAGAGTAAAGGAAAAAGGCTGTAAATGCAGTAAAACAATATGTTCATATTCTTTTTATTGATAAGTTAAGAAGAATGGTTGTAAAGTGCTTACACACAGAATTTTGTCCCTGTACATATGGAATTTTGCAACAAGAGTAATATCTATTTGTACCATTTAAGCACTGGAACATAGCTTACTTTGTTCTGTGATTGCACTGCGGTTTTACCTATTTTCAGGAACTCTGAAACTCAGACAAATGATGATTTCATTCCTTTAGACCCCCTTTATAGAGGGTCCTCAGTTTTCAGATGTGACTATGACACTCTCATCGTGTTCCAGTCCATATTCCATAATGAAATGACTGAGCTGAATCCCACTTTGACCACATTGAAATGCATCATAGAATCCTCACTAGACCAAAGATAAGAATTTCAGATATTCCGAATAGAATCATTGTGAGTCCCTGAACAGGAATTCATGTGCGTGTCTATGTATGTATGTGTCAGGATAAGATTGGTCTTTTATCTAAAACAACAAAGGAAAAGTTATAAGTAAATATAAAGAAATACCTTGAAAGTAAATTGCTCATTGAAGACAGGATTAAGAGTTTTTCGGTGGACTTTTGTCTCAAATTTCTTCTTTTTATCAGGCAGCAGAAACACTTTCACGTAAGGATCAGATGTGCCCCCCATGTCTAAGGCAGGCAGTTCAGCAGCCTGGATGATCCCTACGAGCAGCTGAAATAAATGACAGCAGACAGCACACACAGGCATTGGTGGACATTTTGGAAAAGACCAACTTGTTCACAAGGCTGTATATTGTGATTTCTCCCCCTTCCTCTTTGCTTTTAATAAACTTCTACTCTCTTATGAATCTGAACACAGAAGGCAAATGAAGTGAGCTATAAAGTCTTCAGAAACCCAATTATGACAGATGCAGGCTCTGGGAGGCCCCATTTTTAAATGCAAAAGAGGCTTTTAAAAGGTGGCTGATTACAGTTAAATATGGAATTCATATTTGCAAAAGGGTTGCAATCAAATAACTTTCCAGTTGCTAAAAGCCCTCGTGCATTGTTTTTCTTTCCAAGACATGATTTGTAAGTGGAAATAAATTGTTAAACAATCACTAGTTTGTAATTATAAAGTAGGAAATTTTTATTCTTTACCAAAGCCTTGGTCAGACCAGCTAGATAGAAATTTCTTAGAAATTGGGTAGCATTTTGAGATTAAAAAAATAAGATCTTCCAGTTTCTATTATATTTGACCTTCAATGCATGCTGGCTACATTTATTTTAACTTACAGTAGAATGATTATCTATTAAATTCTGTGTTTAAGTGTATGACATGGAGTTAAATGTAATTTCAGCTTCACAGAGAGGAAGGGGAGGTTACAGACTGGTTTTTAAATGCTAAGTGACTATGCGTCTGTTTTTTTCAAATACAGCAAAAGTATCTACATTTCCTCAAGTCTATTTTTTCATTGATACATTCCTAAGCTTTATTAGGAATATTAGAGTATTATGGCATTAATAATTTTGAAAATAAAAGATCAGTATACACGGACTATTAATGATACTCTTCCATCAGAGATTTTGTGTCAACAGACTGGTTTAGATCCATATGGGAAAAAAAAGAGAATTTTATTGTTATTCAAGGTATATACTATTCAGTAAATGCAGCCACACACCATAGGTTTTCACATCAGAGCTTGAAAATTTGAGTCTGTGACTTTTAGCTGATAGTGTGAAAAAGCAATTCACCTTAAAAAAAAAAAAAAAAAGTCACACCCATTTTCTGTGAAACTGACCCACCCTGTTTTTAAGTGCATTTTGTCTAGTTGTCTCAATTTTTAACCTGGACTAATACCCTGAATGATTATGTTGTTTCCATTTTAATGCTTCAATATCTTTTTTGTGGCATCATACAACAGCAGCAATAAGGGTGCTAGATTGTAGGTACACAAAACACAGACAGATGGTCAAAGACTAGCTAAAATAGGCATCAGATTATAAAGACATGATTAGTAAAGCAAACAGTCTGTCTCTTGGTTTGCTAAATTGGTATTTGCCTTTATGTAGCAATGGCATAAGCAAGATTCTATTTCCTCTTTCTCACCTTTTGTAACCAATTTTCTTTTGGACAGGGAAAGCACTAGAGACATAGTTTAAACTCTTTAAAACTGGATGATTGTTTTAGAGATTTTTGTATATTTGTTAACAAAGAATGACGTTTCTTCTTCCAACCTCTTTCTGACTTCTATCTAAGAGATAAATATCACATTTCTCTCTACCATGAGAGCTTCTCAATTACAGTATTTCAATGTTATCTTTTAGTTTTGGTAAGCAAATGTGTATCTTCATTAAAACTTTATCTACGAAGTTCCCCAGTCTTTATTTTCCCTGCCTCATAGGAATCATCTTATAAATCAAATTAGCTCAGAACATTTGGAAAAATCAATGCATAATATTAACAAAGTTATCTGATAGAATCTTCTAGATTCTTAGAATGAAATACCTTTTTAGACTTGATAGCTTGCTTGTTAGTAAAAAATTCAGTGCTATTTATTTTCTTAAAAATACTAAAGAATAATTAAAGCTAATTTAGAAGTTCAAAATCATGACTAACCAGGATGAGATACCACTGGATTTCCACTGAAAAAAATGAATGGAGGATAAATTAGGAGAAAAATACTGGATGCAAATGTAAAGGTTGGGTAAATTTTTGGAAAACATATGTTAAGATAACATAAGTTAACCTTGACCTTTCCTAGAATATATAAATAATAAGAGATTTTGCTCTCAATCCAGTCTCAATGCTCAAATTTTGGTAGAAGTGACAGAAATGACCTCAAATGCCACATTTAATTAACCACAAATGATATACCTATAAGCCTATACAAATCCATACCTATAAACCTGTACCTATAACCCGATATGCAGCTTTCTAGAATGTATTATGACATAACTAGCTAGGGCTGGTAATGAAGCTGATCGCATAAAATTATTGTCAATATAATAGAGCATATTTATATGTCCTTCATGAGAAACCCTCTGGAAACTTCAGAAAGTGAAGACATTATTTGAACTGTCAATTCCTAAATAAGTCACAGAATTTCTGCAACTGTTAATACTTGGAGCTCTCACAGAGTTACTCACTTTGGATATTAGTTATCAAAGATGAACATTAGTGTTTGATCCATTCATTTATTGTTCATTCCTCATCAAACAGGAAATCATTAACACATGCTGCATTAGTAGTAATTGCCTTTACTTCATTATCTGTTCTTTTTTTGGCCAAAAAGATGAATGGATCAAAACAAACTGGAGAGATTTAAAACTCCCCTAGTTGGAGAAGGGCTATGTCTTGCAGATTTTTAAGAACTTGAACCCTAACATAGCCAATCCACTAATTCTTATCTAGTTTTTTAATTTTTTAAAGCAATTCAGAAGGTAAAGAAACATTTTTATAAATGACATGGATCCTAGAAGATCTTTGAATGTAGAAAGATTTTTAGCAGTTATCTTTGAGCTATCTCTATAACAGGCAGTCAATAAATGGTAGCTAATATTATCATCCATCTAGTTGGCACCTCATGACTTTTTGAGATATTGAAGCAGGAATGCTTGTTTTGTTACCTTCTGTTCCTTGTCACTTTTTGGGCAGTATTCATTGCAACTAGAAATCAAGCTGGTCTTCCTATTTTTCTATAATTGCTATCTCATTAGCAATGAGAGTTTCAGTTAGTATCATGATATTATATAAGGCACCCCTGCCTTTAAAATCTATGGACCATAGTCAATTTTTCATCTTTGATCATTCCAGCTCAGGATGAGGGGTAAGGTTGTGGCTGGGAGCTCTCAGAAGCAGACTGAGTGCTTCTAGTTAATTTATATTCTAGACAGAAAGTGCCATAAGTAGATGTAATCTGTTGAATACTGTGAATTCTAATTACCAGAAGTTAAATTAGCAAGTAAGGGACTGCCTGTACTTAGAAATTATTTCATCAATAGCTTTGATAATTGCATTTTCCCCTTGCAGCAAATGAAATATGTTAAGAATTTTGCTGCACTTTCTACTTGGTAATTTCAGAAAACGTAATGGAATTAGAAGACATTTCCCCCCTCAGACCTGGTTATTCTGGAAATCATAATCCAGTGAGTATTGGAGTTTTCCCAGTTTCTCCTCTTCTTTGGGTTCTTCTTTTTCTTCCCCATCAGTCAATCCAGTTTCAGCATCATCATCCTTAAGGGCCTATGAGTAGAAAAATGGATTGTATATGAATTTGAGTGAATTTTCATTGAAACCCAAATTAAACTGGGCCTGTAGTTATACTTCCAAGCTGTTAGAAGCAAGCACTAAGATGCCGGAAATCTGTTTGTCTGACACACATTCACATTTGCTGCTTACATATTTTTTAAATTCCATTTGTGCACGGAATTTTTTTCCCCAATCAGCAAGCAACATGGAAGCAATGGAAGAAGCCCCTCAGAATATTGCAAGCAAAAAATGTATAATTGTTGCAAAGAAAATGTCCACTTGGTGTTATATTTGGCTCTGATACAACTGCCTCTTTCAGAAGAAGGTGTGATAAACATGCTATTAACCAGGCCAGGTTTCACATTCATGTAGTTTAAAGAGATGCTCAGCATCATATAAAACATTGTTACATGCAGTGGAGTAATTTGTATAAAATGCATGGCCTTTTGTTGCCTTATTTCCTATGACAAAGATAGTTGAGTAAGTGATCCTCAGAATATTTTAATTCCCTGTGTCTTACATATACATTTATAATGGTTATGGAAAGAGAGGGAAAAACATGCCACCAGCAAATCCATGTTTAGATAGAAGTTCACCCCACTTCCAGTTTAAGTTTACCATTTTATTTTCATAGCAGCTCCACAGAAAGCTAGGCTGAATTAAATTGATTTAAGAGTCTATTTGATATCAAAAGATAAAACAAATTATGTTTACAATCTTGTCAAAAACTCAAATTGGTATAAAAATTCATGTTGCATTAAAGAACAAAATCAATTCTATTGAACTCTTGAAACTCAGTCTGACAAAGTGAATATTCTTTATGACCTAAAACTTAAGTGTAACAGAAATTGAAATACTAGAAAGCTCATTACCTTATAAGATACATTCAAATGCTCCTCTTTTCTAAAAAATCAAATACATAATGTATTTTCCTAGCAGGCAAAAATTAAAGGTTATAAATATTTGAAGCTTTGTTTCTGGGGATGTAGTCTTATGGCTTTAAATAATTAGAAAAATTAATTAGAAATCTATACACAGTTGTTATTCAAAATTAAAAATAATAAAGAGTTACATTTTCCTGATCCCTAGTGAGGTTGAAAAATTGAAAATCTTTGTATTAACCACTTGTATTTTTTCTTCTGGGGACTACCTGTACCATATCCTTTGCTAATTTTTCTATCATATTGTTGGCCTTTTTCTTATTGATTTGTAGAGGCTCTTTGCATTTTAGTGGCCTCAGCTTTTTTGTTGTTCTATGTAGCAAATATTGTCTCCTAGTTTTTGGTAATGGCATTTTCATTGCCTTTTGTGTGTGTATGTGTTACTGTAGAATCTCACTGAAAGCAAGGTAGACATACTATTATAGTGATGAGTGGTTTTATATCTCTGACAAAGTAATCTTGACTGTTGTCACCTCTGAAATTGAATCTGAAAATTCTCATGGAACTTAAATGCAAGAAGTATAACAAGGCTTTAGGTAGGCATCACAGTCATCAGACTATAGCTCCACCACCCTGCTATCCCCACCCTCCAGACTACATGCTTTTTTTCTCTGCTGTATTCATCATTCTCAGGATGGAGATTCTCTGTTTAATCACCCGCTCCCACAGAGACCTCCAGTGGTGCTTCAAAATGGCACCCTCAGTCCCTGAATTTATAAGATTTTCCAATTTGGTTACATCCAGTTAACTTCAATTTGATTCTAAAAGATTGAGACTTGGATGCATCACAGATTAATAGAACTCATTCAGGTGGGAAGAACACATAAACATAGTTGAGCTGTTTTCAGAGATGCCTCCCCTTTTGTGCTTCTTGAAATTTCTCAGGAGCTGACAAATTAGGTTTGGAAAATTGAAAATTACCATTATTACATATATCTATGTAGAAACATTTTCAAATTTGGTTAGCCACACACCATTTAATTTAGAAAGGTTAATTTATGCCTGGTTGTTCTGTGAATATTAAAATGTTGTTTTACTGATAGCCAAAGGCAGAAAGCAACAGAAAACTATTTAAAAATTTGTATTAATCTTTTAATTTGAGGGCAAGGGGTCACTAAAGGGAATATGAACTAATAAAGTGACAAGACTACTGAGAGAACTTTAGGCAGTGGAATCCTATTGCCCTTTCAAAACCTTAGCTATGTGTAAGTCTTTAACACTGTCACAGAAGATATGCTTAGAAAATTGCAGCTTAGGTAATTGCCTCTCTGTAAGGTTTTAATTTTTAAAAAATAATAGCAAACTATTATTTTAACATGTAGTTCTGGCTGAAAAATCTTCACATCACTCTATCATTATAGTAAAAAAAAATTGATAGATTAAAATACCTTTTCAAAGGTCTCTTTCAGAACTGACAATTTATGTATCATGTATCAGCCAGTCCAATTTGAAGTAGCTGAGATACTAAATCTCCTTCTCCCTAAGTGGTTTTTGCTTGAATGGAAGGTGCAGGACCATCTCTGCAATTATTCTGCATAAAATAAAGCTAAATTTTTGATAATTTCTCAGTGCCACTGTTCATCACTGAAGTGATTAAGTCTATTCCTGTCCCAAAGGCTGAACTTAAGCAAGACATTTTCTGTACCATCACATTAAATTCAGACCTATTAAATCAGTAGCTATTATAATATCTCAAGAGCAATATTTTTCCCTCCATGGAACACAATTTGGATGGAAAAACCTTGTAAACCCAGCAGTTCTGAGGTTTGATAAATTGCAGTAGAAAAGGCTGTGTTGGGAACATCAGACCCTATTTTAAATTTCAAAGATTTAGTGCACGTGCTTATGTTTTGCTTTGACATTCAAAAGGTGCTTAGTTCACACTCATCAGAAGGAGCATTTGTTCATTCTCAGTTACGTTGTCCAGCTTTGGATTTGATAAGGCACAGTAAAAAGGTACTGCAAGGGACTGAATTTTCTTTCTATGTCCATCAGTTTTAAACTTGAGCTTTCTAATACTGTTATGTTTAATCTGTTAGCAATGTTTAAAATGAGAATAATTCATCTTTAAACAAAATCAATTTAGTTCAGCCTCTTGATGTGTGTCAGAATGGCATACCCTCAGCTGTGGAGCCCCGGCTCCCAGGCCACTAAATGTATCTGAGCATTGACTAGGGATGTCTAAGCAGCAGAGGAAACCTACCGCAAGGGACAGTCCAGAACAGTCATGAGACACAACACAGATAAGGAGGACATAGAAGGAAGAAATAAAAATTAAAATATCCACACACATTAGTGAGAACCATGGAGAAATGACCTTTCCGGACCTATGATTTTGCAAGCTGATATTTTCCCTCTGTAGGTTCCAAGTTTTGAGGCATAAAAAGACCCTTAAATATATATCTTACGCAATATAAATAACTATTGATAGTTTTTGTAGTCATTGCAGAATATTTTAAAATTCTTCCTTGGTTATAAAATCTTATGATAGTGATATGTAGCCATGAACATTGAAATTGAATTTCTGTGAGTTTGATATGAATTGAAATGGTAACAACTTATTGATTGCCCTAGAGCCTGTATATCTTAAGAAATCATCTAAAATGCCTCTCAGATCCATTTTTAAATGAGAGAGGCATAAACTACCTGTGTCTTTCCCATGTTCACTCTAATAGTCTTAAGATATTTTGAAAATATAATTAAGAATAATTCATATTTATACTATTTTGAATTTGGATGATCTGATCACTATGTGACATAATATCCTTTTAAAATTTGCACATTTTATTTTGCTTCTTTAGCTTTCATAAAATGATAGAACCCATTATAAACTACTTTTTTGGTCTGCTTTGAAAGTTGCATAAGATATTGTTATATAAATGTTTATCACTGAAGTCTTTTTACTTGTCCAAATTTTCTGTACATTTAATTATTCATAATTTAAAACTAAGACCTAGCTAACATTCTATGTAGACAAAGTAACCTACTTACAATGATTAAAAAAATTTTGGGGTGGTTGAAATTCTAAATAATATGCAACAATGGATTATTACAAACTACTGCTGACTTAGCATTTCTTTATTTGACTCATTTTCTCTGTCTCTCCCCATCCAAAAATACAGGTGATCAATGAAAAATTATACCATCAATTCTTTATATTCGAGATCTTGGTCATTTATCCATGTCATAACAGGGGTAATAAACACTACCACTATGCTATCAATTACAGTCTTACATCATACAGAACAAATTCCACAAATAAAAATATAGATTTCTTATCCTAGGAAGAAATGCTATAGTTATCGTTTCACATCGTTCAGTACTTTCAATTGTTAATTCTAGAACACAGAGAATCTACATTTGAATTTTATGGTAACTAAGAAAATGATAGTATTCTGTTTTTAAATTATTTTCACAATACAGCTAAAATTAACATGCATATTATTTAGTCCATATCCATCTAGGAGATTAATTCCATGCTTAATCTTCCAATAAGTTGTTTAGAGAAATCTGTATCAAGTCCTGCTTGCTATGGAAAATGTAGAAATAAAGCCATGATCTAAAATTTTAGTTTCTACTTATTAGACATCTGTAGTTAAACCATTTATGCATGGGCACTTACGACTGTGATTCCTGAGTGTGTGATTAACTAGGAAACTATGCAAATGCACTTAAAATGCCTATTGTGATACCTGATTAAATTGTTCTTAAGGAGATTAACATATTTAACAGTTTAATAACAATTAATATTATAAGATGAATTTATAAAACTGCCAGTATATATTTTTTTGGGAATAAATGGAACTTATGAATTATTTGATGGAAATGTTATTTTCATGAAAAATCTCTACATTTACATTTTAAAATATGAATTAAATGTTCTTTAGAAATATTCAACATGAATATTACTCCAGAAAATGAACATATTTCATAATTATTATTAATACTAAACTTCATCTTGAAACAAATTTTCTAATTAATTTAGCCAAAAATAGCTATATAAAGGCCATCCAAATATCTTCCTTTGGCCTGTTGAAGATAACCCAGCCAGATGGATTCTATAACCAGCATTATGGTTTTAATTGTCCTTAAGTGAGGAAGTAAGAATTTTGCCTTCAAATTCTGTCCTGTTCTTTAGGATTAGCTCATATTTCTCTCCATTCCCCCACATAACTCATTATTCTTGAGAACTAATTGTTCAGCTGGGTGGGTATGGAGGAATGGTAGCTTTCATCAAGTTTGAACAGCTATAAAGCTGTTATTTAACAGTGACTATGAGCATTGAAAATTAGACCCTTGCCCAAGAAGGAAAACACTCGGGTACGCTTTATTCAGTTTCTCTGACTCTACGTCTGTTCAGCCAGTCTTAACTGTGTTTAATCAAAATGTCGAGGCATCTTCTCATATGTTGGACCCGTCGGGCGGGGGGGCCCTTTTCTGGTCTGTACGCACAGGAGACTGGAAAACCCTGCCAAATGTCTCCATTACACTTTATTATTGTAACAAAGCAATGACTGAGAGGATTACAAAAGCATGTTAACAATGATATGTACCCAGAAGTTGTTTATTTCTATAATAACCTGGCATAAAATAATACACCACTTATTTATTTTTAACAGTCTAAGAAGACATATGGAATGAGTACATTACCTGATCTTTCATGGTCTTCCCTAAGTCTTTCACATCTTTCATGTTAATGGCATTCTTCCCTCCCTTTTCCTTTCCCTTCTTCTTGTTCTTCTTCTTGAACAAACATTTCTTACAAATACAAAAGCAGCAGGTCAGGACTAAAAGGACCGCGACTATGGCTATGGCAATTAAGGCCCATGGTGGCACTGAAAGAAAAAAACACACAGAAAGCATTAGTCATAAGAGGTTTTGCACATCTAAGTGTCTTAAGTCATGGGGTACAAAGGTATTCATTTCTTCATTTGCATTTATTGAGCAGCCGCTATGTTGCAGGTACACTGTTCTGCGGTACTTTATTCATATCATTCCCTGTGCTTAGCATGTTGTGTCTTTCTTTTCCACGTCTCCCTCCCAGAGATGTCAAATGTTGACTCTCCAAGCCAGATTTCCATTCATCCGTCCTTTCTTATTCAGAGCCAAGCTCTGGAGTTTGATCTTTGAGTTTAAATCCATTTACTTGCTGCATGATCTTGGGCAAATCTTCTAACCTTTCTCTGCTAGTTTCCTCACCCCTAAAGTGTAAATAAATTGGTAAGCATCTCACAGAATCTTTATGAGGGTTAAATAATAAGATGTACTACTAGGCACCTGGCCAAAGCTTCATAAATGTTAGCTGCTATCATTCATTTATGAAATATCGGTGTTGTAGTAACATGTTCTGGCATGGTAGGAAGGACAGGTATTAATAGCATAAACAGAAAAGAAAATGTAAAATCATAACAGTAGTGAAGGTTAGGAAGAAATACTTTGTGTTCTGGAGGTCAATCATGCAGAGAGATACCCACTCAGGGTCTCCAAGGCAGGCTGGTGGTTATGTGTTCAGTGGCTCTTAATCCAGGCTTGGATTCAGGTTTGGTCACTTAAGGGCTGTGTGACTCTGGTCAGACTTCTTAACTGCTTTGAGTTTCTATTTTCTTCTCTATAAAGTAATGCTTATAATGGTACTCATTTCATCTGGTTTTAAGATTAAAGGAGTTAATATTCTTAATAGCTTAAAATGCATCTGGCACATAGCAAGACCCCAATGTTAGCTATCATTTCTTTATATTCAAGGCATCATGGGTAATGCAGAGAGTTCAGGGTATGTGAGGAGACATAAAACACATACACCAATAAATATCTTAAAAAGATGAGGAGTTGAGTGAAAATGTTAAAGGAATTGAGAGGAGGAAGACATGATTTTTAGATAAGAGGAGAGGCTTTAGATATACAGGATCTGTTAAAATAATAGAGCATATATAAATAAACATTTAGTTTTCTATTACAAATGTTAACATAATATTTGCCATCCCCTACACAATGTGCTTATAAAAAAACAAAGTCTCAGGGAAACATTCAGGATTTCACGTAGACTGGAAAGAAATTATTCATGATACAAATCACAGCTATTGAGATTAATCAGAAGTAATTAGACTTGTCTGTTGTAATAAAAAAAGAAATTGGGCACTGAAATGATAAAAAAAAAAACCTGTTATTTTCCTCTAGCCACATAAGCATCGTTAGTACCAACAATTGCTGAACACAAGTCGGAGTGCTTTGATAAAGTAAAAACACTTAAAAATTAACCTCTCTTCAAAACTGAGAAAATCTCTTCTCTTTGCTGTCTGCATTTAGCTTCCCGGTGTGGAATATTCACTGTGTGTGTTATTCTAGCTTTTGGCTGGATACTAGATGTTAACATAAGGACATAAAATTACGATTTTTGAAATTGTGTTTTCAAGCAAAGGAATACTTGTATGAGAGTTATACATAAGCCCACCCCTAAAGACATGTTTTCTTATAGTTCTTTGATCTCATTAAACAATTCACATACCTTTTAAAAGATGTAAATTAAAGTAGGCTTATGTAACCAATGATATCATTCATAATACTTCATTTAAAAGCTTCTACCGCCCTTGATCCAGTTGAAATCTTGCCATGCATGAACGAGAAAGCCTATGTACTCATTGCAGGCTGGACAGCACTAATAATGACCCTTCATTTTGAACCTCGTAAATTATTCTCCCAGTCGGACTTGTGTGATAGTCTCTCAGAGAGCTACATAAAAGTCTCTTAAATTATACAAGACAAGACAGAGATGATTTGACAAGTTCACAAAAAGAAAATAGTGAAAGCAAAGGAACATTATTTAATCAAAAGGAATTAAAGAGATAGGAACATGAAATTACAGGAAGAAATCTGAAACAGGGCAACTTGAAGGTAATTTAAAACCACTGAAAAACTTTTATTTTGTGACTTGTATTTCTTAAAGCACTGCTGTCTTCTAGATATGTTTTCAGTTGATCTTCTGAATAATTTAGTTTTGAATATGCTGTGTTGAATATAATGAATTTAACAAAACTTTCTTCACAATTGGCACCTTTAGATAGAATTTAAAAAAAACCCCTTCCATGTTATTTTGTATACCATAGGAAAACCTGACTCATTAGTCAATTATAATGTAAAGAAACAGCCATTTTTAGTATATAGAGTTACTTGACTGCTCATGTTAAAAAAGTTACGTAGAATAACCAAACATTTAAAATTTGAAAAATTTATTAAGAAACAACATCCCCAGCATTATTCATTTGCATTATTTATAGAAACATGTTTCACTATTAGCAAATCTCTTGGAATATGTTTTGGATTAGGCTAAATGTTTATCGAAGACCTACTTATTATGGCCCAGCAATTGAACTATGGTTTTACATATATTATCTCATTTAATCTTCACAGCAGTTTTGTTCATTATCATTTCAGTTTTATAGAGGAAAAACTCCCTAGATTGAATAGTTTGAAAAATTGAAATATATCTTTAGGTTAAAAATGTGTATCTTATAAATGTATATAGAAGGAAAAAAACCTTACCTAGCTTTGAAGCCTCTTTAATAGAACATTTTATATTAAAAAATCCAGTGAAGCAAATAAATAATGCCATAACATGCTTCCAAGAGTGAATTCTTTAATATAAAATAAAGTTTCAGTCAAAAATAAGCTCACGAGGCAGGGCGCGGTGGCTGACGCCTGTAATCCTAGCACTCTGGGAGGCCGAGGTGGGCGGATTGTTTGAGCTCAGGAGTTCGAAACCAGCCTGAGCAAGAGCGAGACCTCGTCTCTACTAAAAATAGAAAGAAATTAATCGGACAACTAAAAATATATAGAAAAAATTAGCCGGGCATGGTGGTGCATGCCTGTAGTCCCAGCTACTCAGGAGACTGAGGCAGAAGGATTGCTTGAGCCTAGGAGTTTGAGGTTGCTGTGAGCTAGGATGACGCCACGGCATTCTAGCCTGGGCAACACAGTGAGACTCTGTCTAAAAAAAAAAAAAAAAAAAAAATCTCATCAAAATATTGCTACTGGCAGAAAACTATCTGCTTATTGTTACTGCTACCCAACTATCATTAAATGGAATTTTATAATAAGAATTTTAACATTTAACTTAAAGGCCTTTCAGCAGAAAATAATAGACTAGTGTAAAAACTCTCTATTAAAAAAGTTATTTTCATTTTCTAGTTAATGAATCAATCTCACATACATTATTTGACCCAAAGGTAAACTGATGTGTAAGAATTAAGTCAAATGCAAGTTAATTTGAAACTGCTTATGTTTTAACTTAGACTTCGAGGTAGGATGAATAATGGCCTTTCAAAGATGTTCATAGTCTATTCCCTGGAAACTGTGAATATGTTACCTTATGTAGCAAGAGAGACTTTGCAAATGTGACTAAATTAAAGATCTCGAGGTGAGAAGATTATCCTGGATTATCTGGGTAGACCCAATGTAATTACTAGGGTCCTCATAAATGGAAGAGTCGGGCAGGAGTTTCAAAGTCAAAGAGATTTGAAGATTCTGAGCTGCTGGTTTTGAAGATGGGAAAAGGAACCATGAGCCAAAGAATGCAGTGGCCTCTAGAAGCTGGAAAAAGCAAGGAAATGGATTCTGCTCTACAGTTTCAAGAAGGAATCAGCCCCACCCATAACTCGATTTTAGCTCAGTGAAACCCATTTTGGACTTCTGATCTCCGGAACTGGAAAATGTGTTGTTTTATGCCAGTAAATTTATAATTAATTACAGCAGCAATAGGAACTCAAGAGATACAAAGAAGAGCTCAAGAGAATTGTAACATAGGCTGTATAGAGATGACTGGACAATTGTAATGTTCACGGGAGCTCTTCAAGTATTTCCTGCTATCTTTTCTTCTTATTCACCCCTTTTATCTATCCATTCTGCAACCATTCTCATGACTTTAACATTATATCCGGGATAAAACTGGAGGAATCACACATTGCCTGACTTCAAATTATACTATAGAGCTGTATTAAAAAAAAAACAGCATAGTATTGGCATAAAAATAGACACATAGGCCAATGGAACAGAAGAGAGAACTCAGGAATAAATCCACACATGTATAGTGAACTTATCTTTGACAAAATTGCCAAGAACATATAGCACGGAAAGGTCTGTCTCTTGAATCAATTGTGCTGGGAAAACTGGATATTCATATGTGGAAGAATCAAACTACACCCTTATCTCTCGCCATATACAAAAATCAAATCAAAATGGATTAACGATTGAAGAACTGAAACTATGAAACTACTAAAAGAAAACACTGGAGAAACGCTTCAGGACAGTGGTCTGGGCAAGGACTTCTTGAGTGATACTTCCAAAGCACAGGCAACCAAAGCAAAATTGGACAAATGGGACCACATCAAGCTAAAAAGCTTCTGTACAGCAAAGGAAACCATCAGCAAAGTGAAGAGACAACCCACAAAATGGGAGATAACATTTATTAATACAAACTATCCATCCGATAAGGAATAACTAGAATATATAAGGAGCTCTAAGAACTTCATAGGAAAAAATCCAATAGTCTGATTAAAAAATGGGGAAAGGATCTAAATAGAAATTTCTCTAAAGAAGACATATAAATGGTCAATAGGTATATGAAAAAATGCTGAACATTATTGGTTATCAGAGAAATACACATCAAAACTACAATGAGCTATCATTTCATCCCAGTTAAAACGGTTTTTATCAAGAGACAGGCAGTAATGAATGCTGACAAGGATATGGAGAAAGGGGGACCCTTATACACTGTTGGTGGGAATGTGAATTAGCACGTCCACTATGGAGAAAAGTATGGAGGTTCCTCAAAAAACTAAAACTAGACCTCCCCTATGACCCAGCAATCCCACTGCTGGGTATATATCCAAAGGAGGAGAATCCAGTATATCAAAGAGATATCTGCACTCCCATGTTTATTGCAACCCTATTCACAATAGCCAAGATTTGGAATCAACCTAAGTGTCCATCAGTGGATGAATGCATAAAGGAATTGTAGTACCTATATACACACAATGGAATATTATATAGCCACAAAAAGAACGAAATCCTGCCATCTGCAACAACATGAGTAGAACTGGAGAATATTACGTTAAGTGAAATAAGCCAAGCGCAGAAAGACAAATGTTGCATGTTCTCACCCCTATGTGGGAGCTAAATAGTAAAAACAATCGATCTCATGGAGACAGAGAGAGAGTAGAATGATGGTTACCAGAGGCTGGGAAGGGGAGCAGGGAGCAGGGGATAATGAGGGGATGGTTAATGGGTATAAAAATATAGTTACATAGATAGAATGAACAATATTTGATAGCACAACAAAGTGACTATAATCAACAATAAGTTAGGGTATACTTTAAAATAATTAAAAGAGTGGAACTGGAATGCTCCTAACACACAAAAAAATAACTGCCCGAAGTGATGGATACCCCAATTACCCTGATTTGATTAATTCACCTCATATACCTGCATCAAAACATCACATGTACCTTATAAAGATATACAACTACTATGTATCCATAATCATTAAAATTTTAGAAAATAAAAAAAAAATACTCTCTCAATTATAAAAAAAAAAAATAAAGATAGACCAATTCTCAGGGGCAAAAAGGATAGCCATAGGCAATACAGAGGTAAGCACAAATTCCGTGGAGCAGATGGGTTTCCTAAGTAGCAGGTTATGGAAGGGCAAGAGCCAAGGGGCTGGAGTTCGGGGAAGGCTTCACGAAGCAGGGGAGGTTTGAGGTGTGCTCTGAAGCCGTGCTTGCTACCCAGTGAAAACGCATTTGGGGGCTCCAGTTCTTTCCCTTCCTGATTCTTTCATTTTTTCTCTTTCCTTCCCTTCTGTCCTTTTGTTTTTAGACTCCTTTTAATCTACTTTATCACCCAGTGATTATCTTGTTAAAGCTGTCAATATGATATAGACATCAAAATATGCCTTCAAGTTTTTCATCATGGTGGATGATAAAACTTTTCTTTATAGTAAACTCATGCGGCTTTCTCCAAATAGCCCTCAGAATTATGTTCTTAAGAACACATGTCACATTCTCCTCCCACATAGTTCTATTTTGCTTTTCAATTTGTCTTCCTGACAAAAAGGAAACTGGAAGATGTGTCTGTGCAAATATGCTGTAAAAATGGTCCAAGCCATTGGCTTGGGTCAGCTACCTGGGGCTTTTTAGGGCAGATAGATTGTGGTTAATAGCAATGTAGGGGAGAGGCTCATTCATTCATTCACTCATCCATTTGAGTGTCTATTTAACACATTAATGCTCAGCATATTGGAGAAACTGAACAAGTTTGAAATAATTAAAGGGTTTATAGTCCAGTTGGACAGATTTGACTAATATATATGAAACCAATTGTGAACAATACCACATTGTATGTTAAATGTCAAATGAGGTTTTTGCTAGATTCTGATTCTACTACGTAGTCACAGCAACCGTATTCTACAAGTGAAATGAACACTTGTTTAGAATTATTTTTAGAAAATCTTAAAATTTATAGAATGGAAAATCTGCTAATCTTGGCCATAAACTCTTAAAAACTGATAATGCATAAAATATATTGCTTTGATATGTGCAAAGTCACAACCTACATACACATTGATAATTTTTTACCAGAACCTCTATCCCTTGATCTGCTTTCTGTTGTTACTGTGCTGTGGAAAAAAATTCACAGTCCCTGATAAATAACTTGTTAAGGTTACTGATGTTTGTCGCTGAATGCAATGATTGGTCTTGCCCATGAAATTTAGTTCACTGAAGGACATTTTATCTGTACATGTATTAGTTAAATAATTTTATAAAATGTCTATAATAATAATCTGCTTTAAATGATAAGACAAAGTTACCCATATCTTCACAATATTGGAATGTCTGAAATTTGACATGGAAAATGATGTTGGGTCTTCAGGCAGAGATAAACCCCAGCACAACTTCCAGAGGATTTAGATAAAGCTCCACAGTCAGCCAGGAGCTTGCTGTCTGCAGGCTTCAGGGAGAAGTGTATTGGTAAACATAAAAGGTTGCCAGGTAAGTTGGCAGAGGTGAAGGCAATTCACAGCCTCATCAGTTCTTAAGCCTTCGGAAGTTTGTAACAATTTTCAATCATGCTATGGACAACACAATTTTGTGGTTAAAGGGAAATCCATTTATCCTATGAAATTTGCAGTATGTCTCTCTTGAGTTCTGATTTCTAAGTTCAAAACTAAAAACACATTCTGCCTCCATTTTTTCTCCCCCTTGTGGCAGCTAGCTAGCTTCTCAACTTTTATATTAGAAGTCTTCAAAATAAGCTGCTCTTGGTTTGTGACCCAATTCGTATTTAGCTTTGTACTTTGAATTTGGTTAGTAATTCAAAGCATCCAAATATTAACCTGTTTTCTATCTTTGGCAAAGATGCTCAAGAAAAATATCCATTCCAAGAATTAAACATGGCTCCTATTGGTAACTTTGGATAATTCAATATTTAAGTATCTACTTGTTTGTTTTCTAAGCAATTTAATGATGTTAAGATTAAATTATGATAAGAGTCTCAGCTAAAGGGGCAGATATATTCTCTGCTATTTTACAATTTAAGGCCAACAGTTATAAGCAACAAAAATGCCACTTAGTCTTACTGTCTGCTTTTTGGAAGGATTTTTTTTCCTCCAGTACTTTCAGTTTAATCTTCTAGAAACAAGTGAGCACATTTTTAGAATTCCCTGCAACTTGGAGAGATTTGATTGTACTGACAGGAGAATTGTGTGGCTGCTGTGCATGAGTGGAGAAGAACAGGGTGTTTGAGTCTTTTCAGTCATGAAAGGGAAGAGTCGGGCCCATTAATTTCATTACTATACAAAGTGACAGGTAGACAACAGTGAAAACAAAGCCCTTTGCTTGTCTAGCTATCCACAGGACATTTTTCTGTGGTTATCCAATGAATTTCTGCTGCTACAGACCAAACCTACTAATTTCCTCTCAAACTGTTGTTGTCTCTGTTTCTGTCAATATATTTCTCACCATGCCAATTTTATCTGCCCAATTCTCAATTTGTAGCATTATTGCTTCTTTTTGTTTCCTGTCTCTGGGATTTGAACTTTCATCATTATTTTTCTACAACTCCCATGATCCTTGATTTATTTTCTGGCCTTCCTTTTGAAGGGGCTTCTTTATGCCTGTCAATCTCCTACACAGTGGCTTTTTCTTTGCTTTGCTTTTTTTTTTTCTTTGAAAATCTTAGCTTTCTTCTGTTTTAGAGTTCGTACTTCTAAGCACTGCAACTGTAAGTACGTGACCATAAGGCCCTGCATGACTCTTGCTTGTTTTTGTAGGTTCTCACAGATCTCCACTAAGAATGTCAAATTCCCTTTGTTTTCTTTTCTTTGCCAAAGTCAGACATGTCTCCCAATAGATGTCTTCTAAACGTCTACCTACGTAATACCACACATGAACCCTTTACTTTGTTTCTTATCAGCGTTTATTCATGCCTTTTGTTTTGTATTATCATATATTAATCCTTGCTTTCTAGTAGCTTTGAGACTTGTCTCTTTAACATGAGGGAGGGTACCTGAAGAGGGATACTGTTACCTTCCTTTCCTTTGCCTTCCATGAAGAATCAATTAGGCTGGGTACATGGTAAGTCTTCAGCAAATGCTTACTGAATAAATGAAAGTATAATTAGGGGCAGAGAAAGTCTTTTTCAAATATTGTTTATGCATAGTGAAAACATGGCTTCATTGGATACCTTGTTAAGACTAAACGGTACACTTTAAACAATTACTATGGATCAAATCCTGATAAAACTTCAGAACTATATCAACATTTGCAGAACATTCAGAAAATCCGTGCATATTCTCTGCTTTTTATTCTGGATAAAACATGGAAATGACAGTGAGGCTCATTTTTTCGTTCTGTCAGTTATTTTTTTCTAAATTTTTGTATATCCCCTCGAAAAGATTCTCTTAAACATGTATTAATAATGCTAATATGGTTTTCCCCTTCTCACATGCAGCACCTGCAGTATTTCTTAATTCTGTCTTTAATTTATAAAGTTCTTTCACTTTGTGAGACCCTTTCACATTATCTCAACTGGTTTGACCCTAAAAACCAAATTATAGAGTAGCTAAGCTAGATAGCATTATCTTCATTTTACAGATTATAACATTGAGGATATAAAATGTTGACTTCTGTAATGTGATCCCTATTAAAATTGGGATCAGACACAAAGACTTAGGTCTTTGGGGTTCAACTTTTATTCTCTTTCCACATATTCTGGCATTCTTTTGTGTCTACGCTGAAAACTGAACAAACACTAATGACATTACCGGTAAGAAGACTAGCTTTGTAAACATATCACTTACTATATTACCATCAGTCTTCTTTTAAATGAAATAATTTTAAACTATTCCAAATCCATGAAAATACTTGTCAAAATATGATATTAATCATAACAACAGGGCAATATCAAATATAAGAAACATGGACTTTGATTTCTAGTTTTGCCGCTTAAATTGACAAATAAATTTGATCAAGTTAGTTAAACTTTCTGAACCTTAGTTTCACTATCTGTAAAATGAGAGGTGGGTGATTTGTGATATGTATATGTATTTGTGATATGTATATTTGTAATATGTGAAGTACTTAGTATAGTGGTTAATACAAAGAAGGGTTTAAAAATGCTAATTATTATTATTTGCCAGGAATTCCTATTAAACTACATAACTAAAAATGCTAAAAACTTGGCTAAAAAAAGCAAACTTTAAAAGCTATCTAGGTAAAAGATGAAATATAAGCAATTTTATCCGTATAATACAACTTCCAAATGTAGTCAACGTGTTCTAACTTAACAATATATCAGAATATTGGAGTAGCATTCTAAAATAAAGATTGCTGTCGGAAAACTGAAAGGCAAGACATTTGGAAGCACTCGAGCTATTCATGAATAAATAATAGAATGAGTAAATCAAACTTTGGGAGAATAAAGAATAGTCCTTTGAAGTCATAGTGGCCAAAAACTGTTTGTTATTCAAACAATGCAAGCAGCATTAGAATAATATTAAATTTGAGTAATGGAAATAAATAATATGTGCTACTTTGTATTTTCAATAATTATTCAACCCAGCTAACACTACCTAAGGTGTTTCAACACAGCAGTAAAGATATTAGCAGCACGATTTTTCACTGTCATTCTATTGGCAAAATTCTAGGCTTTGTTTGAACATACTCTCAATTCTATTGTGCATTAACAACAATATACTCTGGGTTGCTGCTTTTTTTTCCCTTCAAAATTGGCCAAGTATTTTAAGTGACTGAATAAGCTACTTGAATTCAGTTTTTATTATTCAATAATTATTTACAAACACATTTAAATTATAATCATTTTTTATTAAGAACCAACTTTAGATTTATGTTTCCATTGAATAATTAGTGGTTTGACTTATTTCATTTAGTCAATATTATATTCATTCATAGATGGTAAATGTAAGGTACAGAAAATAGTATAACTGGCCAAAGATCCTTGAAAAAAATCATGGCCCAATCTCAAGCTTAGTTCTTTGAAGTGCCGAGTTCTTTTTATTAGTCCAGTCTTTGATAATTCCTGTTTCAAATCAGTCAATGATAATGGAATTTAAACTTAGCACCACAATTTTTTACATCATCGCAATATAGGTGCCATATTAATTTACAGAAATCCCTTGTTTTCTGTTGTCTCTGCTCATAATTTTTAAGAAAATAAGATTAGAAGTCTACAGTTTTCCTTGGGTGGTTTTGACTAGAATTGTAACACTAGCTGAAATTTACATTTTAATATGATGTGGTAAAATAGTCAAATAGCTAAAGTATTTTCTTAGGGGACTAAAAGCTATGAGATTTAATGGAAGAAATGGCTGTGTTTTTTGGTCTTTATTCAGTATTTTACTTATATATAATCACCAAAGTCAAACTGGGCACTATGCAAATATTGTAATGTATATACCCTTATCATAAAAATCCAGCTATTGCCTGGGAGAAATATCATTATCTTACTATACTTGTGGCCTCTTTATTCAAAATTCTTTGAAAAACTATAGTATATACATTATTTAATATATTTAGGCAAATGCTGTTCAAACAATGTAAACATTTATAAATGAAATTCATCTTAATGCTTTTAAATGAAAAGAATATGAAACACAGAATTCAGTGGGCTGCTATTCTTAAATCTTTTGACTGGGGATCAAATTATTATCTTTGAAAAAGATGTATTAAAATACTCATTTTAAAATAAATTTTGTTTAGCAGGAAGGAAGAAAATAGCAGGGCTCTAGACATTAAAAAACACTACCGGAAGAAAGATCTTGAGAAAAAACAACAAAGAAATGAATGGAGAGTGCTATCTCCCATTAAAAAAGCCTACCACTCATCCCAGAAGGGTAGCTCTGATTTCTAAGTGGTGATTGATTGCACTAAATAATTATTTAATCATTATTCTTCGAAGTTCTAGCACGCATTTGAGACAAATAGAATGAAAATTAGGAAAGCATTCTATGGACACTGCAAAGGGGCCAGTAAGTGGCCACATGTTTATGTTAACCTAGGTTAGTTCTCTCTTGAACCTTGTGCTCTAAGCTTTATTTCTGGTCCTTCTTGAAGCACACAGTGCTGCCTCATGTCTTGGTTTTCTCTTTTCCATTTACTCTACGTCTTCTGCGAGCTGCTTTATTGCCTATTTGGCATGTAGGGAAGTCAAGAGAGGGCAGAATACAGTAAGAGCTGGGGGGAGCTATTTGGAGCTATTTTGTTCTTTGGCACTTTTTGAGCAGCACGATTTGCGAAATGGGGAGTGGAGATGGTGAGTAGTATGAAAGTTGCAGTACATTTCCCAGACAAGGAAAGTGGAAGAGCTCAGCTTCAAGGTTGCTCCAGAGTTGGCAGAGAAAGCAATTGGCACCCCACATTCCTACACTGTGAGGAGGGGGTGAGCTGCTTGCTTTAAGGGTTGTATGGGTGAGAATCTCAGGTGCAATCTCAAGAACATGAATTTGAAAGTAATGAAGATGACCTTAAAGATGTACACTCTTTCATGAAGTTCCAGTAATGTGTGGAGTTGGACATGTAGCATAATTGTATAATATTTCACGTAAAAAGTGATCTTGGCTCTAGTCCTCACTTCAGTCCCCACTAACCAACACCAAACATTTAACAACAGCAGATACTAACACCTACAGCTGGAAAAATATCAGGAGTCATGAGATTGGAGTTAGATAGAAGTTTCTCTTTCTTTGGAAAGTTGGGATGAATACTGTTCATATTGAGTGATTTTGTAATTTTCTAGGCAAAAGTTCAGCTATGCTGTTAAACCAAAATAGGCTCTTTGGAAAAAACCAAAATATAAGGAGAAAAAGATTTGTTAACCACAACTGATCAGAATCATTAACAATATACAGCAATGGAAAATAAGTTCCTGAAATGGCTGAAACATAATGATTGAGTATTTTGTTACCATTATAAAGCAACACACAAGGGCTTTGCCTTTCTAGTTCATAATGGATTTGTTATTAATTGACCCATAGAGCAGTTACTTTGGCATGATGTCAGTATAATTTGATTTTAAATTAAAATGAATATTTATGCATGAATTAAGTATAAACATAAAATTTGATAACACGGTAAAATAATAGAAAATCAATGATAATGTTACATATTACTTCATCTCTTTATGGTATACTAGAGGTTTGGAGTCAGACTCCCATGTTTATAGCTCAGTGAGGTCTTTTTCTTCTTTGAGACTTTATTTCTTTACATGACAAATGGGAATAATAATACCATAATAATTGTGAGGATTATATGCGATGATACATGTGACTACCTGGCACATAGATGAAATTTAATAAATGCTAATTCTCTTTCCCATTTTCAATAATAAGAAATATATATCAAATTCTGTTCTAAAATTTATTTTTTTATCCTAAAAGTATTCCTTGGTAACATATTTAAAATGATTAGACCCAAATAATAAAATTATATGAAGCCTGCTGGGTTTTCTCTAAAGATCTGGTTCTATTTGCCTCTCTTAAAAATCAAAGGAAAAGAAAATTGGCCCAGTGTGATTTCTGCATCTCAGAAGAGATGCAGACAATTTAAAATTAATCCAGCATAAAAGAAAACTTTTAGGTCTAAGACAATGGGATCTATTAGATTTGTGAGAGAATTAAGGACTTGTTTTCTATTTTCCGAGAAGGGAGAGTGAGAGGAAATACACATAGTGTAGGCAGAAGAGATGAAAATATTGAGGGTAGGGAGGTTGAAATCTCAACTTGAAGAATTGATACTTTCTGAAAGAATTTTAAAAAGAGTAGATCTGGCATAGACCATTAAGGTTTGTAGGCAATGAAGGTTTATTAGCAGGTAGTTTTTTCCTTGGTTGGCCATCACTTACAGAGTCCTACTGGGTTTTAAACTTATAGCTCCAAAGTGTACGATCTTAAGCTGTTATGTCTCTTTGATAAATCTGCATGTTAATATAAGACTACCAAGCACTTACTGGCCTTTACCAACCCAAAGCACAATGACAGTTTGGGTAGGGGAGTGGTTTGGAATTAAGGACTGTGCAAAATGGCTAAAGTTCCCACAGTGAGGTCACCCCTGGGCCATTCTGAAAGTTGACAGGGATTTAGACACGAAGAGTTTATCCAGGTAGAAGGACTCACTAGATGATCCTCAAGATAAGTCTTTACCCTTTGATCTCATGATATGGTCATATATTTTAATATAATACAATTACTCCTTTCCCTTATTTACAGAATGGCTTGAGACCCAGGTCTACTAAAAAAATGAAACTTTTCTATAAAAACAGAACCTTATATTTTTCCTTAGAAAGGTAATCTAACTGAGATATAAATGGAAGGATGCTTAATTTCAACTTTTGAACAGGTTTTTATTATTGGACAAGGAGTATGGGGTGGAGAAAAATGTAATGAGATTTAGGAGCTACAAGAAGTATCTCAGCCACCTGAGAAAGTCCAAACCCGGGAAAGGTGAGATACTCACTGCTTCATCCCATCCAAGGCACAAGACAGTCTTAGTTCAGAAAGACGGTATTACCAGAACACAACAGAATTTTGTCTTACTGTTCAGTTCATGTTAACTGGCCCGGAATTATCGAACCATTGGGAGTTGCTGTTACTTTCTGAGGCATTAGGGCAGATTTGAAAATACTTGTTACTATAGTCATTTTTATTCCATAAATCTGAATTTCTCATTCAAGTAGCATTATGTCTAAGTGAAACTTCTATGGTATTTGTGGCTGTCTGAGGAAGCACTACTTTGTGCTTCTGTTTCTGAAGGCATTTTGGTGTGTAGGTATGTGAAGTTAGCCACTGATAAGAATTTCTGACAGAAGATTTTTGTATTGTGACTGTCTGCATTATTCAGAGCTACAGAACAACAACAGAATCTTTTAAAAAAGTTTTCTTTGAAGTTCAATGAAATAGCCTTTTTTCTCTAATTGCTTATTTACTTCAACCAATGAAGACAAAGCATTGGTCTAGAAAACAATTCTCTCCAATTTCAAAGAAATCAAGAGAACCTGACTGAAATTGATTAAAATAAAATAAATCCAACAGAACAATAGTAGTTAAATTATAGGTTCTACCCTGAATTTTTCAAAAACAGTGCTGTCTTTGAATTTATCCAAGCCCATGAGAATAAGAAACACTGGAATCAAAACAAAGGAAAATCTTTTTGTAAATCATTCTCAGCAAGTTTTGCTCCTCCTGGCTGTGAATACTTACAGGAAAAATGGGTATTTTTAAATCATTCTGTGTGTTTTGCCCCATGTGTCTTCGTATAATCGAGTCTCTTCAGAAAATAAATCTGAGGATTTTTGATGGCATAATTACCACAGAAGTGAGAAATTCTTATTTTTGTTTACCATTGACTTATTTTACGTGCCTAGTTTTAAGCTTTAAGTCTAAAGGTGTTAGACTATGTCAAATTCAGAAAATGCAATAAGTCATAAATTTAGTTTAACATCAGGTATTGTGTTCATAACATTTAAAAACTGTGAATGTGTTTATACCTTGTTTTAAGTTTAGAGCTCTGAATTATATTTTCTTATAGAACTATACAAAAGGAAATGTTTTTCTTTAATCAGAATATTGTAAAATGATTTGTTGACTGTAAGGGAAAGAATAGAAAGACCAGGTTCAAATTGGTGAGACTGATTTATGCTGAACATTTCCTTAGTTTTATGTGAAAGAAGTTTCAATTTCTCATAATTCTACCACTGTAACAAGTTGCCTCTTCCTACCTGTCTTGCCTTCATCTGTACACAAACGTCAAGCACTGTCTTCACAGCACGTAGCATTTAGTAATCAGGCTTTTACATCACGAATTTTCATGTTACTTCATGGATTTCTTTTACATTTCAGAAAATCATGGTGGTACAAATAATCAGGCTTTTACATCATGAATTTTCATGTTACTTCATGGATTTCTTTTACATTTCAGAATATTATGGTGGTACAAATGTTTTGGTTACATGGATTGCTTTTGTACTGCTTGAGTCAAAGTTATAAGTGTGCCCATCACCCAGATAGTGTGCATTGTACTGATTAGGTATGATTTCACTCAACCCCTCCAGCCCTTCCTACCTGCTGATTTCCACCGAGTTTTGCTTCCATCTGTGCACATGAGTGCTGATGGGTTAGTTTCAATTTAATAGGGAGTATATGTGGTGTTTTTCTATTCTTGTGGTACTTTACTTAGGAGAATGGTCTCCAGTTCTGTCCAGGTTGTTACAAAAGGTATTAATTCATCATTTTTTTTTATAGCTGAGTAGTACTCCATGGTATACATATACCACATTTTATTAATCCACTCACGAATTGAGGGGCACTTGGGTTGATTCCATATCTTTGCGATTGTGAATTGTGCTGCAATAGACATTCATGTGCAAGTGTCATTTTGGCTCTTTTGCCTTTGGTTAAATACACAGTAATGGGATTGCTGGATCAAATGGTAGGTGTACTTTTAGCTCTTTGAGGCATCTCCATATTATATTCCATAGAGGTTGTACTAATTTGCAGTTCTACCAGCAGTGTATAAATGTTCCTTTCTCCCTGCATCCATGCCAGCCTCTGTTGTTTTGGGACTTTTTGATAAAAGTTATTTTCACTGGAGATAAGTGATATCTCATTGTGGTTTTGATTTGCATTTCCCTTAAGATTAGAGACATTGAGCATTTTTTCATATGTTTACTGGCCATTAGTCTATCTTCTTTTGAAAAGCTTCTGTTATGTCTTTTGCCCACTTTTTAATGACACTGTTTGATTTTTTTTTCTTGCTGATTTGCTTGAGTTCTTTGTAGATTGCAGTTATTAGCCCTTTATTGGATGTATAACATGCAAATATTTTCTCCCATTTTGCTCTGTTGTTTCCTTAGCTGTGCAGAAGTTTTTTCATAGACTTCTTTAATTCTTTCAAACATTATTATTAAAGTTTAAGCCAAGCAAAAAGGAATAAAGTATGCTATCCATTTACCCATACTCAGCTGAAAAACCAAAAGGTCATGGCTACTGCTGAGGCCACATAGTGACCACCTCTGATTACATCCCTTTCTCTTTTGCTAGCGGTAACCTCTAGACAAAATCCAGTGTTTTTATTTCTGTACATTTCACTGTGCTTTTCCTGTACAATGCTGTCTTCGGAAATTTTCAGACTTTTTATGCCTAAGAAAACCCTCATACACATCACACCGATGTCTTAACAGCTCTTTGAACTTTCATGTGTGAGTCAAAATCACCTAAATTCAAAACCACAGTGGAATAGTCAATGCACCATATGTTATTTGTGTCTCGAATTATCTAAAGGCATCCCACATGCCCAGAAATCCATGCTATGTTTTATGTAGTTCAGCATTTACACACACTATCCTTGGAAGGACTATCAGAGTTTACCAGAATGATGTTGTTTGGGTAGTCTCTCACCTTACTCCCTCATCTAATTGGTACTGTCTTTTCCTTTGGACTGCTTGCAAGTCAGACAAGATGCTAAGTCAGAAAAACAAGAGAAAAGAAACATAAAACCCTGCTTCTTACACTGTCACAATCATTTTAAAATAAAATATATCAGATTTATCATTCTTTAGTATTCTTAAATGTGTAATCCACAGGGATATGTAAAATAAAGGGGTACTTTAAGTTGACTTTCTTCTGAGAATGAGATTTCTTATTTATTTTCATAGCAAAAACAAAATAATCTCTTTTTAAATTAACTGTTTCATTTTGCTTCCTCATCTAAGAAATTGATCTTTTTCTCCTTTTGGTAGCCTTGCCTTTTGGGAAATAAAATGCTAAGCATCAGAAAGATTCAGATTTTGTGATACATCTTAAAGCATTTGCGTTAGCTTACGTTCTACTCTTTTGACCCCCTGTATAGAACAAGAGGTTGTCACCTTGAAGGCCATTACCCAATACATCACAGGGGATGTGGACACAAACATCCATTTCCCAAAGTGTATGAGGTTAATAGATGCTTTTCTTTCTTTCTTGGTTCACTTAACAGTAATGTTACAGTGGGATGATGATGATAGATTCCTGGTTTCTGTTTGTTCTGCACCACAAGTGTGACCTCATTGTAGAAGCCACTGACAAGTTGATAAATAGATTTAGTTAGTATTAGCCATGAGACAAACATGTCATTTAAACTCAATACATGACTGCTAATCATCAAAACCAAGCTTTCAGCAATCAAACATGCTGATTCATGATGTTAGAAGGGTACAAGTTGACTATTTTTCTATATGCCAATTAATTCATCTTTGTCTATAAGTTTGAAAGTGAGATATTGTTTTCTTATAACATCCACTACATTTTATTCAGTTTCCGATAAAATTGAATTTTGATACATGCTGCTAAATGTCTGTTAAGGCTAAATGTAACTAAATTGTTTTTAGTGCTCTAAATCTTCAAGGTCCTTTGTCTTGGTCGTGACCACACAGAGATTCTTCTAACAAGTTGCTAGAAGCTATTTTTGTTAGCAGTGAGGTCTCTGCTGGAAATGGGGCTAAAGTTTACATGATCAAGCTTTGATTTGAGAAAAGGTGAATCAGGGATATACACAGGGAAATATATCCTCATATTGTATAAATCAATTTTGTAATAAATGAGAAACATGGATTAATTAATTTGAGTAGACTGCATTTTACTTATGCATCAGGCAGAATAACTCGCATTAAAGTTTTAGAAGGATTCCTGTTGTTAGTAAACTTTTGGAAGGATACCTACTGTTAAGAGTATATAGCTCCTCATCAAAAAAATGATTTAGAGTTATTGTCCAATCCTTTTAAAGGTCTTGGAACTATAGTATGAGAAAAATATATGTTCCAATCATTGGATTTGATAAAAATATTCAAATAGAACTCTTTTAATTTTAGCACAAATAACTGAAATCACAAGGGTTGGCAGAACATTTGTGCTTGAGAGGGTAATGGTTTGATAATTTAAATGCCATTCTAAAGCAAGCACAATAAGACAGAAAAAAAAAATCCCTGGATATATTAAAATCAATCTGCAGCTACAAGATTCTGCAGGCCAACAAAGCCTGAGATTCCTTTTGGGCTCTTATTTTCAACACTGAATAGGTTTGCATTGCAATATTCAGAGGCAAATATACCTGTGCCATTAAAATTGGAATTGCAAATAATAGTAAGGAAAATGTGTGCCACAGGTAGAATTTGTTTTGCTGTTTCTTTTGCCTTCCTGGATGGTCACCTTATGGAAAGACATGGTAGTCGTCTGTATTTAGCTTTTAATTGGAATCCATGCTTTTAAACAGCAAATTGTGTCATTTTTTAAAGCCATAAGGGGGTTTGCAGAGCAAATCATCCTTATTCGCTGGTAAGCTGCTTTCTTCCCACCTCTCTCACCTTAGAATAAAGTAAGCCACTATTCATTTTGTATTCCAGTCGTATATTTTCATTCAAGAACTGTTCAAAGTTGGGAATGATCATAATCTAGATAATTAATTTATGATTACACACTTTCCCTATTAACATACTTTAGTGTACATTAAATTATTAGGCATCTAATACTGTGGCTGAGCAAATCTATTTAGAGTTCCACATTATCCACTTTAGTATGCAAGCAGTGATATTTACCAGTGTACCTCAGTTTCTTCTCAGTAGACCTAAAATTCTCTCCTAGGACAAACTGCAAGCATAGGAAAACCTCATTTTAAGAAGTCATCTTTCAATTCTACACAGAGTCTTGCAGAAGGCCATTACTCCTGTGAAAAATGCTCTTGGTTGCTTAGACAAACTTTCCCTGTGCATATAAAAGTTATGTTTACACTATACTGTAGTCTATTAAGTTTGCAAAAGCATGATGTCTAAAAAATGTATATACCTTAATGTAAAAACACTTTATTGCTAAAAAATGCTAATGGTCATTTGAGCCTTTGAGTCATAATCATTGTGGAGGGTCTTGCCTTGATGTTGAAGGCTAACAGCTGTTGACTGATCAGGTGGTAGTGGCTAAAGGTTGGAGCAGCTGTGGCAATTTCTTAACATACAACATCCATGAAGTTTGCCACATCCATTGACTCTTTCATGAGATATTTTTCTGTAGCTGTTTGATAGCATTTTACCTACAGTAGATCTTCTTTCAAAATCAGAGTCAATCCTCTGAAACCCTGCTAACTGCTTTATCAACTAAGTTTATGAAATATTCTAATCCATTGCTGTCATTTCAACAATGTTCATGGCATTTTCACCAGGTTTCCATCTCAAGAAACCACTCTCTGCTAATCCATAAAAAGCAACTCCTCACTCATTCAAGTTTTATCCTGAGATTGCAGCAATTCAGTCACATCTTCAGACTCCACTTCTAACTTTCTTGCTATTTCCACCACATCTGTAATTACTTCCTCCACTGAAGTCTTGAGCCCTTCAAAGTCATCCATGAGTGTTGGAATCAATTTTTTCCAGACTCCTGTTAATGTTGACATTTTGACCTTCTTCCATGAATATGTTATTAATATTGAATCCTTTCCAAAAGGTTTTCAATTTACTTTGCCCAGATCCATCAGTGGAATCACTGTTTATGTCAGCTATAGCCTAAAAAATGTATTTTTTAAGTAAGGCTTGAAAGTCAAAATTACTCCTTGATCTATGGGCTGCAGAATGGATGTTGTGTTAGCAGGTATTAAACGGTATTAACCTCCTTGTACATCTCCATCAGAGCTCTTGGCAATAGGCAATGAGCAGTAATATTTTGAAGGAAATCTTTTTTTTTTTTATTCCTGTGCAGTAGGTCTCAACAGTGGGCTTAAAATATTCAGTGAACCATGCTGTAAGCAGATGCACTGTTGTCCAGGTTTTGTTTTTCCACTTATAGAGCACAGGCAGGGTAGATTTGCCATAATTCCTAAGGGCCTTAGGATTTGAGGAATGATAAATGAGCATTGGCTTCAATCTTAAATGTCACCATCTGCATTAGCCCCTAACAAGAGAGTCAGCCTGTCTTTTGAAACTTTGAAGCCAAGCATTGACTACTCCTCTTTAGCTATGAAAGTACTAGATGACATCATCTTCCAAAAGAAGGCCGTTTTGTCTACATTGAACATCTGTTGTTTAGTGTGGCCGCCTTCATCAATTATCTTGGCTAGATCTTCTAGATAATTTGCTACAGCTTCTCCACCTGCACTTGCTGCTTCACCTTGCACTTTTATGTCATGGAGAAAACTTCTTTTTTTTAAACCTCATGAACCTTCCTCTGCCAGCTTCAAACTTTTCTTCTGAAGCTTCCTCACCCCTCTCAGCCTTGAATTGAGTAGAGTTAGAGCCTTGCTCTGGATTAGGCTTTGGCTTAAGAAAATGTGGCTGATTTGATTTTCTATTCAGACCACTAAAACTTTCTCCCTATCAGCAATAAAACTGTCTTGCTTTCTCATCATTTGTGTGTTCTCTGAAGTAGCACTTTTAATTTGAGAACTTTTCTTTTGCATTCACAACTTGGCTAACTAGCACAAGAGGCCTAGCTTTTAGTCTGTCATGGCAAACTTTAGTCATTTCTAGCTTTTGATTTAAAGTGAGAGACACGACTCTTCCTTGAACACTTAGCAGCCATCGCAGGGTTATTAACTGGCCTAATTTCAATATTGATATGTCTCAGGGGATAGCGGGAGAGAAGGGGGAATGGCACATCTAAGGAGCAGTTAAAACACGCACAACATTTACCGATTAAGTTCACCATCTTATGTGGTTATGATTTGTAGTGCCCCAAAAACAATTACAATGATAACATCAAATATGGCTGATCATAGATCACTATAACAGATGTAATAATAATGAAAAAGTTGGAAATGTTGTGAGAATTACCAAAATGTGACACAGAGACACAAAGTGGACACATGCTGTTTGAAAAATGGCACGGGAACAATTTGTGAAACAATGCAATATCTGCAAAGTGCAATAAAGCAAGGCGCAATAAAATAAGGAATGCCTATGATTGCTTTATTTTTGTCACTGACTAGTCTACAGTTTGACATAAGTTCCAGTACTGTAAGATATGTGGGAAATCTGCAGGGGACTTCTGAAAATATTTTCTTCCATGATAAAAGAGAGAGCTACGAGGGGAAATGATCCCTTTTGCCTTGGCTCCCCACTGTCCCACTTCCTGATTGGATTGCTATGTGAGAGTATGATGTTTGGAGCTTCCACAGCACAGCTGTCTTTTAATCAGAGAAGGCTCAGAATTACTGGCTTTACCAGTAAACTAGCTCTGGAACTGTCTGCCCAAGGCTTTATCTGAGATAGTTAAATGCTTTATTGTATAAGTTGCTTGTATTAGTCAGGATAAGTTAGATTACATACCAGTAACAATCCAAACGTTTCAGGGGCTTAATGCAACAAAGGCTTATTTATCACTCATGCTACAGGTCTACTGGAGGTCAGCAGGGCTTCTGCTTATTGCAGGCAGCGATCTGGGTTGAGGGAGGAGGAACACATCCCAAATTTCTGGTTTCTGTTCCGGAAGGAAGAGTGCGTTCTGGATGGTCTTGCATCAACAATCAAATGCTCTAGGCCAGAACTGACAGATACTACTTCCACTCACAACCTACCTCCCAGAACTAATCATACAGCTCTATCTATAAGAGGGCAAGTAAGTACAATTATGCCATGTGCCCTTAAGCAGGGATAGTCACAAATACTTGTTGAACAGTACTAAAGACTACTGTATCAGCTTAAGTTGAGAATCCTGTTACTCGCCGTGAAAGTATCCTGAATATGGTGATGGTGAAGATGATGATCCTTAAACTTAATGCTAACGGTACATCGGCATCGGTCTAAGTGTTTTGTACTGTGAGTACTGTTATTTCTGTGATGAAAAACTGTCTCAGAGAAGTGTCCTGCTCAAGTTCATTTAGAAGCTTAATGTCAGAGTCATGATTTTTAACTTAGGCAGTTTAGCTACATTCTACCTTCTTAACTACCATATCAGAAATCTCTAATAATTTTGCTTTTCAAATACCCATATATAGACAGATGTGTGTCTATATATCTGTATCTATTTATCATGTTAAAAAAATATCCAAACACTGTTGATAGAAAAAATAAAACTTCATTAGAAGATACTTAAGTCAGCATATTAGACAAATTTTGAATCAATTTTTCCAAAGCATAGGGGGCAGTTTTCCCTCAAAAATATAGAGGAACAAAATAAATTTTATAAATTACCAAGCCTGAAGGCCTCGGTCTCTAATAGCTTGAACTCTGCTCACTCAGAGGTGAATCAAGATTGAATACACTTTTCACCATCCATGGAAAGAAACAAGTATCTATATAGCCCAGAGCTATTCCCTTGGTGAGTGCTGAAATTCCATAAATAGATAAAGCTCAGACAATGCATGCAGACAACGGCTACAGATTGCTATTATCCATAGAAGTGCACCACACCCACCCACTTACTCTTTATTTCAAGACTATTTTCCTGCCTATGCTTGTTGACTAAATGAGGGAGCATCTAGACTTGGTGTTTCTGGAAACTTATTTAATTCATATTTTTATTTTGTCTTATCTGAGCATATTTTCTGGGGAAATTTCCTCATTTAGCCTCCCTGAATTTGGAGGTTTTTTTTTTTGAGACAGAGTCTCACTCTGTTGCCTGGGCTAGAGTGCCATGGTGTCAGCCTAGCCCACAGCAATCTTGAACTCCTGGGCTCAAGCAATCCTCCTGCCTCAGCCTCCTGAGTAGCTGGGACTACAGGCATGTGCCACCATGCCTGGCTAATTTTTTCTATATAGTTTTAGTTGTCTGATAAATTTCTTTCTATTTTTAGTAGAGACGGGGTCTTGCTCTTGCTCAGGCTGGTCTCGAACTCCTGAGCTCAAACGATCCACCTGCCTTGGCCTCCCAGAGTGCTAGGATTACAGGTGTGAGCCACTGCGCCTGGCCCGAATTTGGAGTTTTAATTGAAAATTAAATTTTTCTCCAGGGTCACACTCATTGTTTGGTAAAAGCACCCAAATTGCTCTTTGGGGAACTTCTATTTCCTCATTCTTGATCAAGGTAATTTGAGTGTTATTGATTCTGTCTTCCCTTCTTTATGGGTGGGTATAATGTAAGTCTCAGGTTTGGTGAATCAGGACATTCCATTCCCCCAGAGCATAATAACCGGTCCATGGATGGGCCTATGACCCAAGTCAGTATAATAGTAGTCAGACTTTATCACGATAGTAGTCAGACTTGGAATTATTGTGACAAATGTTGGACCTAGAAAAGGAACCAAAAGAGCAGAGACTTTCCTCTTCTTTACTGATGTATCTCCACATTGAGAACAGTGCTGACACATGGTAGGCACTCAAGATGTATTTGTTGTAAATGAAAAGTCATCTTATGCTGAGCTGCTATGCTGGTTGAATGTAAGCCTTGAGCTGCCGGGCAACCACCATGTAGAGAATGCCTGCCTAAGAGAGAAGTCAAAACTGAAGAAATACAATCCAAGAGATGGAAAGAGAGAAAAACCCAATTTTAATGACATTATTTGAGCTTTAGGACCCAGCTCTGTGAGAAAGCCAGGGTAGGTGAGTACTTCTTAGTTCTAAACACCAGAAAATTCCTCTTATCACTTACACAAGTTGGGGTTGTTTCACCAAAAAAGTATGAGTTAACAGATCAGCCATTTTATCCTGTGAAGACTTCTTCTAGCTCTAGGCTATTACAGTGGAATGACCAAAGCTGTTTCACCCTAAAATCACTGACTTAAACATTTCATTCATAAATATTCTATTACTGCTGCAGTATATAATTTATAATGCAGCAATAAAAGCATCTTCTGAGATATATCAAAGTTGTACGTGAGAATTACTCTTAAGTAGTCTTCCGGGACTTAAAGAAGCTGACATATCTGAGAGTGAGGGAAACCTTTAATGGGAGTATAAGAAGTACATTTACATACTGGAATTTTATTTATTAATAAAGGGTTTGTGAAAACAGGAGCTAAGAACTCTATCATATTAGGAGGTATCTTGTTTTGGAAGGCAGACATACCCAGCAATGGTCCTTTTTTTCCTGGAAGGACTTCTAGAAGAAGTGTTCAGTCCTTGTCTTGAATCTTTCTTTTACCTACATAATGGTATCTTTTTGCCACTCACTTAATAGATTTTGTAGCTTCCTGGCTATATACTATCTGTATACCTTTCAGGAATTTAGTTTCTCCAAAATGGAAATAATGATATTATCCCTCTTATAGGATTTCAGTGATTAAATAAGATGATATGATAAAGTACTTAATAATTACTAAAGTAATGGTAATTATAATTACTATTACAGGCTCCAGATTCCACCCCGTTTCTTGTATGGGGACTTTAAGGAGTTGTAGCTTTCTTGATTTGCTTTATTCTGATTTGGAGATTCATTTCTAATGTCTGGGCTTTAAAACCTTGATCTCGTACATTCTAGCGGATTTTCTAGAATAGGCTTCATTTTCCTAAATGGCTGTTGATATATGAAAGCCTTAAACCCAGTTTCCCCAGAACTGGGGACCTATCCTGCTCTTGTGGATCCATCCACTGGAGTAAAGTCATTCCCACAGTTGGGCCCCTGCTATTGGTGCCACATTACCTGCCTGGATATCTCTAAATTATCAGACCATAGTTTCTACCTCCTTCCTGGAGGTATGCATCACTTACCTCTGCCTCAAATATTTTTGCTGCCATATACCTTAAAAAAAAAAGTCACCTTTGGTCTTTCTCCAGCTACGTGATTGGGCAGCTAGGCAGCTAGTCCTTCCTTATAGCTGTGTATGTCCTGCAGACTCTGTCTCCTCTGGATGGATTTGACTTCTCACTACTCACACTTCCAACTCTTTGGATGGAAGACTGGGGACGAGGGGAGGAAAAGGGAATAAATTGCATAGTGGTTGCCCTTCAAGACCTCTAAACCCAAACAGATTTGTGAGAGATAGAACATGCTTGAGAGGTGGAAAACTACTGAAATACACACAGAAAAATGAAATGAGTTTGTCCAGGCTCTTCTACTTCTAAAAAATAGAGAATTAATTTCATGAATTTTTTATGGGTCAGTGTTCTCAGATTTTCTACATAATCATTTATGTGTTAGAATTATACTCCCATCAATTACCTCCTTTGTGGGGCTAACTCTCAACTATAATTTCCTATCAGTCAAGGATCTCCAGTTGACTTCAACTTTTGGCCCAGAAGTGTTTGTGTCAGCAATATACAAAATCTGATAGGTGCCAGAATCAATTCTGTCTTGCCTACTCTATTCCAACTAAACTGCCTTGTCAGCTTTTACATTTGCATTTTTCTAGTTTTAGGCTTGAGTTAATTTAGACTTCTCTGTCGTCTTTGCTACTCATTTACATCCTATTCACAGCTAAATTCCTCTCCTTGGCATTTTTGAGACGCAGACTTCTTTATTTTCACAAACACCATACTCCTCCACACTTCTGTTATTTCCATGACTGAAATGCTATGATAATTTCTAAGCAAGAGAGGTCTCTGGCTTTCATATTATTGTTAAATTTTTTTTTGAAGATGTTCATTTTTCTCTTTTAAGAATGTCAGGTGCAATATTGCCCAACCAAACCTCTCCCTCTATTGATTCCTAGTTTCTTTGTAACATAGTTCTCTTGTAAGCAATCTAACCTTCCTGTATCCTCCCCATCCATCTCCATCATCCCACTTACTATCAAATCCTGTCTTTTGAATATAACAATAATATTCTTAACTCTCCATCAATGGAGGAGTCACTGTATTTTTTTTTTTTCAGAAATGTCATTGGTTTGCACCAATCTTTTCTTTTGTAAAAGGGTGTCCCTCTGTCACTCAGGCTGGTCTTGAACTCCTAGCCTCAAGCAATCCTCCTGCCTCAGCCTCCCTAAAGTTCTAGGATTATAGATGTGAACCACGGCACCTGGTCTTTGCACCAATCTTTGTGACAAGTTCACCTGCTTCAGTGCAGGGCATTCTAAATGGGATTAAAATGGACTGTGTCAACTGGGTCAAATGGGCTTAGTTCTGTCTCAGTGAACTTTAAAATTTTGACTTAACCACCCTATCCTTTGCTTTTTTTTTTTTTAACCAATAATATCTTTATTGACCTGCATTTTCTGAAAGCCCAAATCAAGATGTACTTTGCAAGATGGCTGTTATTACTTTTCCATTGTGTGCTCCTTCACTGTGCATATTCCTGGATTTTTACTATAGTTTCCTATGCTTTTTTAACTCTTGCTCTGGAAATTGCTCTTCAACTCTTTGAACATGTTCCATTCTTGTATAACTGTGAGACTTTTGAGTACCTATGTTTATGTGTGATAAGCATCTATGGTATTTGTTGTTAACTCTCCTTTACTGCCATTGCTGTGTATTCTAGAAGGTCATTTAGTACACAGCAGGTACTCATTAAATGTGGAGTAAGGGGTTGCAAAACAACCTACCAAGTGTTAAGGGAATATATATTTTTGTTTTTTTTGCAGTTGCTGGGGGGTTGTTGATAACCCTATATCCTTAAGAATTCCCTATAAATTGTTTCTGTCATAGCAAAGAGCTGTGAATCATTGATTTTGCTTGTGCTACTTTGCATTATACCCCATATATCTCAGCAGTAATATATTAGTTCTAAGCCAAGAATGTTTAAAAACAATATTATAAAGTCTAATTATGAGAAAAGCCATCCCTACTTCATAGGTTGTAACTATTAGATGGTTTGCAATTTCTGATACATTTTTAAAAGCAGTGAACCAGAAGTGTTGGTAAATGGGAGAAATGAGAACATGTTTTCTATATTGGTATACAAGATGCCTGATCATCCTTGACTTTTGTATACCCTCCTGAGGTTTTAATATCTACTCTATAACCACCACACCTTGAAAGGTCACAGGTGATAAACTAAACACAATTATCTTCATTTCCTCTGACCTGAATATTTGTAATTAGAAACAGATTTTAAATTTTTTTTTTTTGAGACAAAGTCTTGCTCTGTTGCCTGGGCTAGAGTGCCATGGCGTCAGCCTAGCTTACAGCAACCTCTAACTCCTGGGCTCAAGCGATCCTTCTGCCTCAGCCCCCTGAGTAGCTGGGACTACAGGCATGCGCCACCATGCCCGGCCAATTTTTTCTATTTTTAGCAGAGACAGGGGTCTTACTCTTGCTCAGGCTGTTCTTGAACTTCCAATCTTGAGCGATCCTCCCGTCTCGGCCTCCCGGAGTGCTAGGATTACAGGTGTGAGCCACCACGCCCAGCTGATTTTAAATTTTTTAAATTAAAGAAATACCTACTTGTTTGAAACTCTTGCTTTTATTCTTCGACTTTCCCAGCAACTATACTTCTTTAGTCTGTCATTTTATCCCTGTAATGCCTCCAACAAATGAATGCTCAGTCACTCTTATAGTGAACCCTTATAATTCTAGCCACTGGACTGGATAAAACTTACAAAGGGAAACTAAGCCATCTCACATCAATCTTCTAGGAAATCATAGTAGTTAAGATAAGAGATAAATCACTATGATACAGGATAGAATTAATGATAATTGCCTCAGAGGGTACTATGGTTTGAATGTGCCCCCCAAAATTCATATGTTGAAACTTAATCACCAGTGTGATAGTACTAAGAGGTGAGGCCTTTGGGAGGTAAGTAAATCACAAGGGCTCTGCCTTTGTGAATAGGATCGATGCCTTATAAAAGAGGCTTCATGCAGTGTTTGCTCCTCTTTCTTCTACCATGTGAGGACACAGCAGAGGAAATGAAATTTCTATGAAGAGAGGAAAAAAATGCAAAAGAACTATGCAGGAAATCATGTGGAAAGTTCTTGCAGCAGTCCCCAACCTTTTTTGACACCAGGGACCAGTTTCATGGAAGGCAATTCTCCCACGGATGGGAGGGGTGGGGTGGGCATGGCGGAGCTCTGCTGTGGCCCAGTCTCTAACATGGCCCAGGGCTTGGGGACCACGGTGAGGATCAAGGTTACTAAACAGAAAAAGAACTTTAGCAAATTGTAAAGATAATGAGGGTTTTAACACTGTGCAAAGCCAATGATAGTGATGAAGGTATTAATAAAGGCAACTTAATTTGGGGCCAGGAAAAGAAGTCTGATAATTAGCAGTATGAAGTCCTTTGATATAGCTCTTTAAAGTGTCAAGACTGGAATCAAGATAAATTGATCTATTGTTTTAATTGATCCATTTGAAAATGTGGTGTAAGAGTTCACTGTGGAACTCAGTAAATGTATAGTCACTTTCTTTTGGATTATGTTTTTTATGTCATAAAATTGATACCACATTCTAAGTTTACCATCACCCTCTTGCATTTCCTCCCTTACTTCCTTATCATCGTAATATTGCCCTTTTCCCCGCCTTTGAAGGCCCTGTTAACTTTGTTTTCCATTTCTGAGATAAGGATACTTAGCACATATAAGGAGTAGCAGTTTGAGATTAAAATTACAATTAAGGTTTAACTCTGGGGTGGGTTTAGCTTTAGAGACCTCCTGCTTGCCAGTAACAGAGATTCATGATCTTTGAATTTGGAAAAGGAACAAAATTTTCTGTAATGAATCTCCCACTTCAGTGAACTTTGCTCCCAAGCAAGGTCCTCAAATTTATTCCTGTAGTGCTGATTTTGTTTTAGGATTTATTTTAATACATAAACATGGAAGGTATCTAACAAGTATTCTTATCTCAATTTACCAGCAAAGTTGCATCAGTGTGAAAAAATAAAAAAAAATGCCCACTGCCTGATGTTTTGCTTGACACTGAAATGTGAGAAAGCATGTGGTTGTACTTGAGTAATTTAAGAAATTCTATTTAACAAGCTGTAAAGGAAAAAACTTGAAAACACAAGGAAATGGAAAAACTATTCTTTTCACATTTTGGAGACCATTTTAGGAGAGACGTTACAACACAGTTTCGCTGTGGGCATTTTGGGAGGAGGAGGCAGCATGTAGTTGTAGAGAGCCCGGTTGGATCTGGGACCACCAGGCTTAGCTTAGAATTCTGCTTTGCTACTTAGGGAGATTTATTAACCAAAGTCTTTCAACTACTATCTTCAATTTCTCCTATAGACTGGGGATAATGTTAACATCTACCTCATAGGATTGCTAGAAGAAATAAATGAGAATAAGATACAATGCCTGTTTACTAGTAGGTACATACTAAGTAAATGGTGGCTGTTATGACAATTAAGCTACAACAAATTACCACAAACTGAGTGACTTAAAGCAACAGAAATTTATTCTGTCACAGTTCTGAAGGACAGAAGTCTGAAATCAACGTGTTGGCAGGGCCGTGCTCTCTCCGAAGGTTCTCAGGGAGTAACTGTTCCATGCCTTTCTCTTAGTTCCCCATGCCCCAGCTCACAGCTAAAATGAAGTTTTCATTATTATTTTTGAAAACTTGCTTTACCTGGAGAGATGTCAGTTCCAGGAATGATAAGAGGCTCACCATGTTTTGAACAACTTTCAGAATATGAAGTATACCAAGAGTCTAAATGTTACATTTTTTGGCTTCTTTACTCATAAAGGTAAACGCCTTCTTTTTTAAATAAAACATTCTACTCTAAATTTTTTTTCATATGAATATTTCTTATCAGGACCATGCAATATATAATCATTTTAAAACATGAATGTGTCAAACTTACAACTTCTATTAAATAACCATCAAATTGATCTCATGCATACTAAAGACAGAAACTCTACTTCTTATTAACCATTTTTTTTTTTTTTTAAAGCAAAAGCTTGGCATTGGAACAGTGTTTCCAACCTGGAATCGATGGTGTTTTCATAGTCTGGGAAACGAGCATTCCAGGACCTGTTAATGTGGACTAATTACCGTCAATACAATGTAACCTTTGAAGGACTTTGAAGGATTTACTTGACTTAGAGTAATTAATGGTAAACTGATAAAGCTTTCCTACTCTTTGTTAACATTGCTTAGACTCCAAATAATGTGCCCTGGAACATCTAACCATTATGCTGCTCTTAATCCTACAAAAATATATTATTTTAGTGGCCATAGTGGAATGGCACCAAGAAAAGAACAAAATGAAAATAAGAATGATGCTTTCATATGAAGATACCTTAAAGAGATACAAGTAGAATTACCATTTGATCCAGCAATCCCATTACTGGGCATCTACCCCAAAGAACAAAAGTCACTCTATGAAAAAGACACCTGCATCTGAATGTTTATAGCAGCACAATTCACAATTGCAAAGATGTGGAAACAACCCAAGTGTCCATCAATACATGAGTGGATTAATAAAATGTGGTATATGTATACCATGGAGTACTATTCAGCTTTAAGAAACAATGGTGATATAGCTCCTCTTGTATACTCCTGGATAGAGCTGGAACGCATTCT
>RJWJ010004844.1:0-72543 GCA_004363605.1 Indri indri
CAGGTAAAAATATATATAGCGAAAAAAATCAGCCGGGCATGGTGGCGCATGCCTGTGGTCCCAGCTGCTCGGGAGGCTGAGACAGTGGGATTGCTCGAGCCCAGGAGTTTGAGGTTGCTGTGAGCTGGGCTGACGCCACGGCACTCACCCCAGGCAAGAGAGTGAGACTCTGTCTCAAAAAAAAAAAAAAAAAAAAAAAGAATTATTTCAAAATGTTCAAAATCGTATAGAGTAAAAAATGTACTTGGCCTGCAAATTCCAGTTCTACTTTCCAAATTTCACCCTTGTTACCTTTAGTGTGTAGTCATCCACACTTTTTTTCTATGAATATAAAAATGTATAGAAACACAAATTGGTCTTTGTTCAAAAATGGGATCATTCTATATGTATGGTTCTACAACTTGCTTTTTTTATGTAACAATATGTTAATCCATTCACTAACCAAATATTTACTGAGCTCTTAGTACCAGTTCTATTATATGAATATATCATTATTGAAATATTTAAGTTGTTTCCAGTTTTTCTCTATAAGTTACAGTGAACATCGTTGTACATGTCATGTACATGTTGTCTTTGCACTTTTTTGCACTCTTTCTATGGAATAATTTCCTTGAAATTCAGTTGCTAAGTTAAACAATGTATGCTTTTGAAGAGATAATGCCAAATTGCCCTTTGGGAAGATTCCATCAAGACAGGTTCCCACAAAAAGTTCATGAGAAAAGAGAACCTCCTTTTAGTTGTTTCATAATCTTTTGGGTAAATTAGTTTTGTCTTCCCAAATAAGCTCTAAAAGCCACAAATTTGGAAACTGAATCTTGTTCACAGTTTTCTCTATAAAATAGTCATAAGAAGACCAACAATAAAGTTTATTTCCAATAAACTTAGAAATAAAGTTATGAGAAACTAGCAAGAACAATACAGATAGCACAGTTTTTCCTCTATGGAAGAAATATACTCTTAAAGATGCTCTGTAAATGATGGTGTTTTGGGGCACTAATTATGGTGATTAAGCTTTGAGAAAAGAATGAAGGTAAAAGAAAGCAGAACATTTTGCCATTTTTGTTTTATTCAGCGTCTGAAGAAACAATCTATTCAGATAAGGCTGGTGGCTGCATGGAATCTACTCAAAAAAGATGAGAATGGCCGGGCGCGGTGGCTCACGCCTGTAATCCTAGCACTCTGGGAGGCCGAGGTGGGCGGATAGTCCTGAGCTCAGGAGTTCGAGACCAGCCTGAGCAAGAGCGAGAGCCCCGTCTCTACCAAAAGTAGAAAGAAATTATTTGGACAGCTAAAAATATATATAGAAAAAATTAGCCGGGCATGGTGGCGCATGCCTGTAGTCCCAGCTACTTGGGAGGCTGAGACAGTAGGATTGCTCGAGCCCGGGAGTTTGAGGTTGCTGTGAGCTAGGCTGACGCCATGGCACTCGCCCCAGGCAAGAGAGTGAAACTCTGTCTCAAAAAAAAAAAAAAAAAAAAAGATGAGAATGTATCTCTGGGTCTCCAGTGCCACCTGAACAGCTATTCTCCTTCCTAGATGCATTCCTAAGGAACATGAAGGAAAACCTTAAAACCATAGGCCACCAAACATTGCAAGCCTCCAATCATTTGTCCTTGTCTGACTCCATGCTCACCAAAGATTCATCTGATTATAATAACTGACTCATAATAATTTTCTATGGGAAGAAAGTATATTGATCAAGAGAGACAAAATGCCTAGTTCACATGACACATATTTCTCAGTGTGAATTAACAAACTTATTTCAACATGGCTTATTTATTGAGTGCCTAGTATATGGCAGGCACTGTTTTAAGCACCGGAGATACAGCAATGACAAAACAAACCAAAATCAACCATATAAAAAAACACAAAAAACTCTCCTGAACAGAATGGAGCTACATTCTAGTGTGGAAACAATCTTCAAGTAAACAAAGAGTCAAAAACAATTTTGGAGGCTGGGCGTGGTGGCTCAGGCCTGTAATCCTAGCACTCTGGGAGGCCGAGGCGGGCATATAGTTCTGAGCTCAGGAGTTCGAGACCAGCCTGAGCAAGAGCGAGACCCCGTCTCTACCAAAAATAGAAAGAAATTAATTGGACAGCTAAAAATATATAGAAAAAATTAGCCGGGCATGGTGGCGCATGCCTGTAGTCCCAGCTACTCGGCAGGCTGAGACAGTAGGATTGCTCGAGCCCGGGAGTTTGAGGTTGCTGTGAGCTAGGCTGACGCCACGGCACTCGCCCCAGGCAAGAGAGTGAGACTCTGTCTCAAAAAAAAAAAAAAAAAAAAAACAATTTTGGAGAGCCATAAGTGCTGTCAGAAAATAAATGGTATGGAAAGTGTGAATGATAAATGGGTATAATTTTATATGATGTCATCAGGTAAGGCCTCTGAGGTGGAGACATTTGAAGTAAGACCTGAACCACAAGGAAGACCTAGCCATTCAAAAAACATTCTGTGGTGGTAAAAGAAACAGCATTGGCCCTGAAATAGGAACAAATTTGTTGTGTTCAAAAGGAAAACCAGTTTTGCTGGAGAGTTCTAGAAAAGGGAGGAGAGTCATACCAAGATATGGTTTCATGTGAATTCGATTTGCCTAAGTCAGTCTCCTGAATCTGATAAATTCTGACATGCTGTCTAAATTGAATTTTTCCAGACCTGCAACATTGAAGACCAGACCTTGTATGTTTGGACACCCTTAAGATGGCTCCCAATAATCTCTGCTTCCTGTTATTCACACTCATATATAGTCCCTCTCTCTCTCTCTCTTTCTCTCTCTCTCTCTCTCATTTCTTACTCTGGAGAAAGCAAGGTGCCATGTTATAAGCAGTCCTATGGAGAAGCCCACATGGCAAAAAACTGGCATTTCTGACCAAAAACCAGTGAAGAACTGAGGCCTGCCGACAACCACAAGAGTGAGTGTGGAAGCAGATTCACCAGCCCCAACTAAGCCACTCCTGGATTCCTGACCAGCGGAAACTGTGAGATATAAAGGTTTGTTGTTTTAAGATGCTAAGTTTGAGGGTAATTTTTACGTAGCAATAAATAATTAATACACCTGGATTGCAGATACCCTACCAGATACTCAGGTAATGTTCCTTTTAGTGCTCAATTTTTAGTCCCAAACAACCAACATTGGAGAAACAGTTTATAGTCCTCTGCTTGCTGTCATGTGTCCTTGAATCTTTGCAACATGTATGATAGAATTAGAAAAGCCCAGATTATTACCCCAATCTACTTAGGAAGAAATTGAAGCCAAAGAAGGGTTAAACCACTTGCCCAAAGGCATATAGCAAGTAGATTATTATTTTCTTTGACTCTTTAGTTCCCAGCTGGGGAATTCTCCATAGGATTAAGCAGTTGCTGGTAGAAGAAGAGATTAATGAATGTTTCTTCTACTTTGGTGGGAATGGTCTTAAGGGCTGGGACCTATTTGGAAGAGTAGTTCCCAAACATTGGCATGTATAAGAATCAGATTACTGGCTCACACCTGTAATCCCAGCACTTTGGGAGGCCAAGGCCAAGGGGCCAGGGGATTCCTTAAGGTCAGGAGTTTGAGACCAGTCTGGACAACATATCCAGACCTGGTCTCTACAAACAAACAAACAAAAAAATAGCTGGGTGTGGTGGCATATGCCTGTAGTCCCAGCTACTTGGGAGGTTGAGGTGGAAGTATCACTTGAGCCCAGTTCAAGGCTGCAGTGAGCTATGATCAGATCAGGCCACAGCACTTCAACCTGGGTGACAGAGCAAGACTCTTTCTCTAAAAAAAAAAAAAAATCAGGCCAGGCATGGTGGCTCATGCCTGTAACCCTAGCACTCTGGGAGGCCGAGGCAGGAGGATTGCTTGAGCTCAGGAGTTCAAGACCAGGTTCTGAGCAAAAATCGAAAAATACTAAAAATAGAAAAATTAGCCAGGCGTCCTGGTGTGTGCCTGTAGTCCTAGCTACCTAGGAGCCTGAGGCAGGAGGATTGCTTGAGCCCAGAAGTTTGAGGTTGTTGTGAGCTAGGTTGACACCATGACATTCTAGCCTGGGCAACAGAGTGAGACTCTGTCTCAAAAAAAAAATAATAATAAAATAAATAAATAAATAAATAAATAAATAAATAAATAGAATCAGATTCCTAGATCTTTCTCCAGAAATATGTTTTAGTTCATCTGAGGGTGGGGACTGCTACATGTTTAACAAGTTTCCTGGGAGTTTCTTATATACTTTGAGAAACTGCTTTGGCAGAGAAAGGAATGGTGGTAGTAAATGGTGATGATGATGATGACAGAAAATGGACAAGAGGACAAGAGTCATGTGCGGGGGCAAGGGAAGATAAATCCTATGAAAATTCTTGTAATCATGCAACAAATGTTACAGGACACATACTAGTTTCCAGGCACTGGTAGATGCTAGAGACACAACCATCAATGAGACATATGTCATCAACTATCTATTCGGGAAAAGATTCATCCTTGAAAGACAGAGCAATGCCATTAAGTATTTGAGGGAATTTCAAGGGTGAGAAAAATGTGAGAGAAAATACAGAAGGCCAAGGTCAGGAGAGGGAGGTGGATAGAAGAGGTTCTAGGAGCTGGAGAAGCAGGGAGCCTACCTCTCTTGGAGCACACCTAGCCAGTTGATTCTGCTGTCTGCCACTCGTGGGACTCCTCTTCTTTGCCCCTTTCCGCACTCACGTCTTCTCGGTACCTCTACTTTGCTTCATCCCCTGTATCCTGAGTCCATCTTGCACTAATGACTGGTATTAAAACATACTGGGAGCTGGGCACAGTGGCATGCACCGGTCGTCCCAGCTACTTGCAAGAGAAGGCTAAGGCAGGAGGAACAATTGAGCCCAGGAGTTCAGTGCCAGCCTGGGCAACATAGCAAGACCCTGTCTCTAAAAAAATAGAAAAAATACTGAAATGTTACTGAATTGATCTCTTTAAAACTGTTAATTTTATGTTATGTGAATCTGACCACACACACACACACACACACACACAGAATAATGGGTTCTTTTTTATTTATTTATGTTTTCTTTTTTTTCTCTACACACTCTATTTATTTATTTTTTGAGACAAAAGTCTCACTCTATCACCCAGGGCTAGAGTGCTGTGGTATCAGCCTAGCTCATAGCAACCTCAAACTCCTGGGCTCAAGCCGTCCTCCTGCCTCAGCCTCCCAAGCAGCTGGGACTACAAGCACACGCCACCATGCCCAGCTAATTTTTTCTATTTTTAGTTGTTTGGCTAATTTCTTTCTATTTTTAGTAGAGATGGGGTCTCACTCGTGCTCAGGCTGGTCTCAAACTCCTGAGCTCAAGCAATCCTCCCGCCTAGGCCTCCCGGAGTGCTAGGATTACAGGCATGAGCCACTGTGCCCGGGTTCTTATATCCATTGATTCAAATAAGCTAAGCCTCCAGTCCTGCAAGAGATTGTCATTAAGTTAAAGACCTTCCATATAGGCTCCACTCCCTCCCTCCTACATCCCAAGTCTATCTGCCAGGTATCTGTGACTTCTCTTCCCATTTTTGCCTGTACCACAATTCCCAGAGATACTCCAAAGATGTTCTACTCTCCCTCCCCAGGTCTGATCCATAATAAAAGTAAGGCAGGGAGTAGAGCACCTAGGTCAAGTGCTTTTCAGCTGTGTGACCTTGGGCAAAGTTACCTAACTTCCCTAAGCCTGGTTCCTCTAGGAGCCAAAATCACTTTCATCACCCATTCAACAGTATTGAGATGGTATTTCCTTAACTGGGCCACTAGATCCGCTAAGATGTCAGTGGGAGTGAGAGGGGTGATCCTTCCAGAGAAGGTGAAGCTAGAACTGAGGTGTTAAGGAGGCCTTAACTGGTTAATAGGTGAAGAAGAGGGAGAAGAGTGTTTCCCAGGAAAGTTCAAAAATGCACTTTAGGCCAGTCTGGTGGTGAGCTTGAGGCCAGGAGTTCCAGGCCAGTCTGGTGGTGAGCTTGAGGCCAGGAGTTCCAGACCAGCCTGAGTAACATATTGAGACACCATCTCTACGAAAAGTTTTTTAAAAAAATTAGCTGGGTGTGGTGGCGCAAGCACCTATATTCCCAGCTACTGTAGAGACTGAGGCAGTAAGATTGCTTGACTCCAGGAGTTTGAGGCTGCAGTGAGCTATGATCATGCCACTGCACTCCAGCCTGGGTGACAGAGTGAGACAATGTCTCTAAAAAAAAAAAAAAAAAAAAAAGACTTCAGACTTCAGTTTTCTTGCTTGTTCAAGGAGGTAATAGCACTTTCTTCGAAAGGTCCTCATGAAAAGCAAATGAGATTGCAGGTGTGAAACACCTAGCACAGTGCCTGGCCCTAGTGCATGCTCAACAAATGTGGTTTTTTTCTTCCTCCCTTGCCTTCCACCTTCCATATGTGTAATCTAGGAGAAGGGACCTCAGATTCAGAGGAGGCAAAGACCTTTATAGGATGGGTTGTAATCCCCCCTTGTCTACCCAGATAATTGGTGATCACCATGGAATCTGGACAAGCTAGTTGTTTGGAATGAGTGGCCTTAGGGGTAAGTGGTCACAGGATTTGAGGAAGGCAAATTCAAGGACATTGGAGAGAGAAAGGGGTCGAGGCAGTTGTCCCCCAACCCCAACACCATCTCAAATCATCCTGTCAATCCAGCCCCATCCTGACACTCTTGGAATTACAGATAATCTCAAAAAGAGCAGAAAGGAACTAATGTCTATTGAGTACTGACTACATGGCTGGCACTAGGCTAGGTGATGGGGTACACATTATCTAGTTTGAGTCTCATCAGGCTGTAGGTACTGATTATAGAGGGTAAAGGTAGAGCTCAGAGTAGAGTAGTGAGCTGTCTCAGATCATTCAGCTAGTGAGGGGCAAAGCTTGAATTCGAACCTAGGTATCCAAAATTCCAAGCCAGTATTCTTGTCGCTTTAGGTTCCCTCTCCCTCTAGTGCTGACCTCTGTCTGGGAGAATGTGGGGAAGGGGTGAGCGCTGGCAGGGGATGCTGCTAAGGAAATACTTGTGTGAGTGTGGATGGCTTCAGTCATGTCCCGAGGTGGCGAGGATGGGGAAAGCTGGGGTCGGAGAATCCACAATGTGGAGCTTTCCTCCCCAGCCGTTTCTCAGCACAGGAGAGGAAGGTCCCCATTCCTAGGCAGGCCCTCTTTTCAATCCCCAGACTCTGCATCCTTGCATCATTTCATGCTCCCTCAGCAAAAACCTATGGTGGAGAGAAGGGGTTTCATAAACACTTAAACCTCCACATCTGTAATCCTCCCCCAGCCAGTCAAGCCAGCTGTGCAGACTCTGAGCCAAAGTGAGGGAACCAAGCAGCCTTTTCAACCAATTCCCCTCTAAGTAACAAAGCGGAGAAGCCCCTACCCAGTCTGGGCCAGATGCCCTAGAGAGAGGAGACACTAGCCCAGGTACCCCCAGGTCCAGCTCCCCTAGAGCCCACCCTGAAGCTTAAGGAAGGGAAGCTAGCAGCTGGGGACCCCCAGGAGGAAGGGGGCCAACTCTACTCCAGGCAGCTCCCCTCCTCTCCCTCCTCCTGGCTGATAGGTATTTCCTGTTTATGAGGCAGCTAAGGCTGAGCTTTTGGGAAGGGATGGAGATGGAGCCCCTCCCCTCTTAGGGCTGGGTTGGGGAGTCCTTGAGGAATGCCTGAAGGTTGGGAGGCTCCTCCCTGGGGAAGGCGTGTTCCCGACATTGACCGTCCAGATCATCCCCCCACCGTCGCCCCGACCCCTGGCCAAAGCCTCTACGGGTTGGGGGCCGTGGAGGGGTCTGCTTCCTGTTCTCCTCAGTCTCTGAAGCCCTCAAAGGAGAGCAGCTTCCAAGAGGGGAGGGGAAGAGAAGGGAGGAGAAGGCGGGTATGGGGAGGAAGGCGCCAAAGCTGGGTGGAGAAAGGGGGGAAGGGAGGAGAGTGTCTTGACTGATGCGTCAGAGCCAGCCAGAAGGAGGGCCTGTGTATCCCCCCTCCCCAGTCCGACCTGGTGGTCATTCCGCAGTCCCCTCCCCCCAGCAAAACGCAGATCCCTTAGGCGGGGGAGGGCGGGGGCCCCACTTAATTAACCCTTTTAACTCTCAACCCAACTGGTTTAGCAGGCAAGGGAGGAGTAGTTAATTCAGGGAGGGGGTGAGTGGAGGGTTGCTACAAGAATTAGGATACTACTCCTTTTTCCCCCAACCAGCTTGGAGTAGGAACGCATAACAAGGGGTCTTCAGAATAAGGCTTGGGTCTCAGCAGAGAACACAGGCAGGGGGTTGGCAGTCCCTTTCCCCTCCTGGAACACGGCCCCGGGTGCAGAGAGAGCTACACCTCACCGCCCACCCTGGCTCCGCCTTCCCCAGTCCCGGCTCCCGCTCCGGCTTAGCTACGCTCCCAACCAGGCGCCACCCGGAGGACCGACACCGAGTGTGAGGCTTCGCCTCCTATCCCTCCCCCTCGCCCTTCCTTTCTGGGGTCTCTGTCTCCGTCTCCTTTTTAAAAAGCTGCGTCACATGCATGCCGTTCCCTGAACGCTCCCGGCCCCTCGCCGCCCGCCGCGCGGCGCACGCACGTAGCCGCTAGCAGCGCGCTCGCCCGGGTCACTTTGACACAGCTCTCCCCTCCCACTAGCAGGACAATTAGCATATTAATAAAGCCCGGCCCAGCCGGGCTGGGGCTGGAGAGCCGGCGCCTGCGAGAGGGAGAGCGCGAGCGCGAGCGCGAGGGAGAGGGGGGCGAGCGGCGGCGGCGGCGGCGGGGAGGGCGGCGGGAGCGCACAGACAGGCACACGCACACGCGCACACACGGACACACACTCCGGGGACGCACACCCGCGCGCACACACGCAGAGGCAGCTCGCCTTCCTGCCTGGCTTCCTTCCTGTCTGCTCGGCGCCTGACAGGCCCCTTGCTGCAGCCAGGGGCCGCCCGCACCGGGCCGAGGCCGGGCCGGGCCGGCGGCGAGGGCAGCGGGGGCCGCGGGCGGCGGCGGCGGCTCATGCCCGGCCTGTCCCCGCGAGGGGCGGGCACCGTGACTCGGCTGGGCCCCCAGCGGCGGGCGATGTGAAGATGTCAGTGGGCTGTGCCTGTCCTGGTGAGTGGGGCGCGCGGCCGCCTGGCCCCTCCCTGCCTAACCCTCCCCGCAGCCCCCTCACCCTATGTTTGGCAAGAACTTCGGGGGGCGTCGATGGCATGGGGGAGGTAGGGGACTGCAAGGAGCATGCGGGGCCTCAGTCCGGCGGGGAGGGTTTTTCCCAACTCTGTAAATGCGCAGCAACCCAGAAGCACGGGGCAGAGAGGCTATGAGGGTAGCTTATGTGTATGTGTTTTTTTTGTGGGGGGAAGGCTAATTGGGGAGGGGTTGGGGGGGGCTGAAATTCTCAGAATTCCAGGTTGTTAGCCAATCAGAAGTGACTCTGGACTTTTGACCCCCCCCTTAGGTCATCATAGTGTTGTGATTGGCTGGTTTGGGTTGCCCCCCCCTTCCCTGCTGCCTATTGCCTGTGTCACCCCCCTCATGCTGTTTCTGAGGACCCTGTTTACAGGGAGGTATTGGTTGGGGCCCATCTTGTCCCCCTCCAACTTTTCCTGCCTGTTGCCAGGGAAGGATAGCCCTCCTGAGGGACAGGAGGTACTCCTAGGGCGTGCCAGATAATTGGGCCTTTGGGTCTGGCATCTCTGCCCTAGTGGGAGGGGGAATGTGGCAGCCCCAGGCAGGCTAGGAAATAGAGTGATTTGTGGAGAGGTGAGCTGGAGGGAGCAATTGCTTGATTCCAAAGTGAGAACTTGAGAGAGGACCCAGGCTCTGATCCCTGCCTGCCCCAAACACATACCAGTTCTTGCCAGGGACAGCCTGGGTTTGAGTTTTTTCCTGGAGGAGAAGGTCTACCTCACTGCCAGGAGGAAATAGAGGAGCCATGTGACTGGAGAGAGAGTCTCCAGAGAGCCTCAGAACACACTGTCTGTCCCCATCCCCAGGACTCTGGGTCCTGGAGTTGACCCTCCTGCCCCAGGCTCTAGTCAGCTTTCTCCTGGAAGACAGTGTCTCTGAATTAAGCCTGGTTTGGACCCTTCACCCCTCCAAATGTCCCGTTCTCTGGAAGGCCCATACTTCACAACTGGACACCCCACCACCCCCAATCCCCAAGGGAAGCTGCCAGTGCTGAAGCTTCCTTGAAAATCATGTGACCCAGGCCAAGCTGGGCTGGGCACACACTTCAGGTGCCTACTGAGGCTGATGTTTAAGGGGCGTGGGGCCCAGAGGGAGGGCTAAGAGAGCCTGAGGACCCTACAATATCTGAGTATGGGAACCCTGGCTCCTGCTGCAGAGGGTAGGGGAGAGAAGGAGAGGGAAGAGCTTGCCAAGCTGGAATCCTGCCTGGCCCCATCATCTCCCCTCCTACCAGCTTGGTGTGCATGTTTGTGTGTATTTTCTCCTTTATAATTGCCCCATGCTGGGTACCCTGTTCAGATCCTTCCATGCTCTGAGCCCACCCCAGGGCCCTGGCCCTCCATCACTATACATGCGCAGAGCAGAAACTAAGGCTCTGAACAAGCTAAAGGGCTGAATCTTAAATTTTGATTCTTCATGCCTACAAATAGTGGGTAGGGGATATTATGGAAAGGTTGTCAGGCTGGAGGTGGATGGGAGATTGGCCCTGAAGTTGGGGCAGGGTACCTGGGTCCAGTGGGAGGAGAGAGAAAGTTTCCTCCTCAGTCTCTTTGGGAACAGCATGGGGACAGGAAGAGGATGCATGCCTAGGGGTGTGTGTGTGGGGCGGTGGGGGGACAGACAACTTCAGTCAGTGCCCCAAAAGGCATGTTCCTTTTGTGTGTCTGGTGGCCTGATTGAGGGTGAGGGTGCAAAAGATGGCTTAGAGTAGGGAATCTTTTTCCTGATTGTGAAGAAGCTTTATGGATTGATGCCACAGAGGATGGATGGAGGTTAGACTTCAAGGAGAACCACATGGGGAGAGGCTTAAGAGTAGACTAGAGGTGGGAAATGGTAGGAGTTGGGGTGAAAGAGGGGACTAGGCTTGCATGGGTGGGTAGAAGCACATGCTTGAACACAAGGACATTGTGGGCATGTGGCAGTCCAGGCCCAAAGACCTCACCCCTACCTTGAGCAGCCCTGGGGTGAGGGCTAAGGCGCCCTGGCAGGCCGCCTGCTTGCCTGCCTGCCTGCCTGAGTCTCTCCTTTGTGCTCTGCTGTCTCCGGGCTCCTCCTCCTCCCCCAGCCCGGCAGAGACAGCACATGCCCCACACATGTGACTGAGGGAAGCAGAGCACACGCAGACCCACACACATGCACATGCGAAAACACCACAAGATACACACGTACACACGCCCAACTCCCATAGTGCTCCTGGGGTGGGGAACAGCTTCTGGGGCTGAAATGACCAGGAGCAGGGAGAACCTTTGCTAAGGGGCATCATCCTGGGCAAGATGCTGAGGGGGCCAGGGCCTGTCTGGGGCAGCATGTGGTGGCTCAGAAGGGTTAAGGCAGGGAGGAGTAGGGGGAGGGGAGGAGGCAGCAGTGGTGGCGGCTGGGAGCCAGGAGAGGAGGATGGCAGAGCGCCAGGCCAACGGGAGGCCGGGCACAGACAAAGGAAGGGGGGCAGGCACACTGGAGGCCTGGGTCAGGGAGCCCCAGGGGCCCGGGCAGGGGGCAGTGCTGGTACCTCATCCTGTGGGCTGGGGCTGGTTGCTGTCCTTTGAGGCCCCATCTCCAGGAGGAGTACTCTCCCTCATCATCTTTGTCATTCTTTGCTGCTTCCCCCACCACCAATTTTAGGGCCTTCTAACTCAGACTTGCTCTCTTTAGCTGGACCTCTTCTGCCCCTGTGCAACTGGGGGAATTGGGTCAGAGAAGAGAGAGGAACAGACTTGCTAGAGAAGGAGAACTAGGAGCAGGCCTGTTTTGGATGATATGCCAGAGTCTTGATACATCTTGGCATTGATACAACCCCTTTTCCCCACAGTGGGACAGGAGGGCCCTTGAAGTTCCCCCGTCTAAGGAGACAGGCTGGGTAGGGGTTCTGAGCCAGAGCATTTACCCATCCCCCCTCTCCCCATGTGGACAGTCATTTGAGGCCTGGAGAGGGAAGGGAGTAGGAATGGCTGCAAGGCCCCAGGGCTGGGCTTTTATCTAGTGGGTTTAGAAGCCCAGGGTTCCAGCCCCAGGCCCTCCTGTCTCAGTGTGATCTATTAGGATCTCACTGTTAGGATATTTGGCTCTGTGTGCAATAAGGATCTCTTGAGGTACTGCCTGTGAATGCACTCTGGAAAGTTTAAAGGCAGGAAACAAATGAAGGGAGTTGTCCAGTCAGTGAAGGGGGAGTGGAGTGTGGCTATCCCTGGGTTGTAAATTTGGGAGTCAGTGGAAATGTCTTAAGTCATGGTAGTAGGCTGTATGTTGCAAAGTTGGACTAAACGTCATAGATTTTAGTATGTTTGTGAAAGCTGGGGTGTATCGTATGGCCATGCTGTGATGAGTAATGGTGTGTAGGTTTTCAGGGAAGGTGGTGGTGGTTTATGGGTTAAGTCTCTGTGTAACAAATGATCAGGGTATGTATGTGATACAAATGATATATGTGGCAGTCTGCCACAGGTTTAGGGGGTATAACATCGTTTCAGGGTCTGTTAGGGTTAGGGTGCATGAGTGTTACAGGTCCCAGTGTGTATGACTGTGTGTGTGTGTGTGTGTGTGTGTGTGTGTATGTCCAGGGTTTGGGTATATTTAGGGCTTACGATAGATCACAGGTTGAAGTGTGTATCAGGTACTGATTTATGTGAAAGTGAGATGTGTTATTTATGTGTGGAGGATGTTCACGCAGCCAGGTGCAGTATTATTGCAGTTAACCAGTGTGTATGTCATGAGAAATCCTGTCCTTGGAGTTAGGTGTAAATATAGTTGGGGGTGGCAGTGGCAGCAAGTAGAACAGAAACACTCAATTTGCAAAGAAGGAAGTAGGAGGTCCCAGTGCCTCTTCCTCTTGGGGGGGTGTGTGTGTGTGTGTGTGAGTGTGAGAGAGAGAGAGAGAGAGAGAGAGAGTTTTCCTTTTCCTGTCTGTCTAGGAGTAGGGCCTGGGCCACTACCCAAGGTTTAGAAATATCCTCTCCTTTGGGTTGCCCCCACTGGACTGGAAAACAGGCTTTACCCACTAACTGTTTTTTTTCCTGGCGTGGTGGGAAGGATTCAGCAGCAGACTAGGCCTCTTCTGGAAACCCTTAGATGGGCAAGTTTGCCTTCCTAGCTCTGACAAGGCCTCTTTCCCTGGCACCCACAGTGTCTTTAGTGATGGTGGTGGGGAAGAGGGCTTCCTGTTAAGGAGGATCTAAGTCAGGGCTTGGAACTCAGCGGGGTTGGGGGCAGGGAAGCCTAGAGTGTCCCCCTCCCTCCAATCAGTGTTTACAGGCAGAAGTCAGAAATGTGTCTCTGTCAAAAATAACCCCCTGGAGCTTCCCCCCAGCTGCTCTGGGATTTCACCGGGGATGCCTACGGTGGCAGCCCAGGCCAGCCTTCAACCTGAGAGATCACAGGGGAGAGGAAGAGAGATTTGGGGGCGGTTTGGAAGGTGGTTTGAAGATACTGAGAGTCTAGAGAGGAGCGCACCCTCCATCCCTGCCTGTGGCTTTGGCTCTCCTGCTCACTCCTGAGCACCACGCCTTGGGTTTGGGAGTGGGCGGGGGCGGCCTGCCTCTCGTTCCTGCCGCCCCCCCCCCAGGTCTCCCCTCCATCCAGGTCTCTCGCAGTCTCTGTCTCTCTTTTGTTTTTCTCAGCAGTCCCTCCGTCCCAGCCTGCCTCTCTCCCTCCCTCCCTCTCTCGCTCTTCCTCTTTCCTCGCAGGGAGGGGGCGGGGCCGGTGGGGGCAGCTCCACCCTCCGCCCGCCCTGGGGCCTCATTCTGAGAGAGGCTCGGAGAGGGCGAGCGGGGAGGGAGGCAGGGAGAGAAAGGGAGGAAAGGCAGGGAGCCGGCGGCGCTGCGTGTGTGTCTGAGTGTGCGAGTGTGAGTGAGTGTGAGTCCGGGCCCTGCCTCTCCTGGTGCCCCCAGCAGAGGGGCCCGGTGGCTTGGGGAGGCGGGCGGGCTGCTCGGAGGCAGAGGCAGCGAGAGGCGGCGGCGGGGAGAGCCGAGGAGGAGGAGGAGGAGAGAGGAAAGAGCGGAGCAGCCATTGTTGAGGGAAACCTTGCAAACAAAGAAGGCTCCGGACTCCCCGCGGCCCCCCGCCACCCAGGCCGGCCCCCTGGCCCCCGGCCGCCGGCCCAGTGGCCATTGTAACTTTCCCCCGGTGCTGTGGCCGCCGCGGGGCGGGCCGAGGCGGTGCGTGCGAGTCTTTGTGCGGCCGGCGGAGTGGAGCTCCCAGCCAGGCCTGCCTGTCCCACTCGGGACATGAGCGGCTGAAGTTGTCCCCCCCCTCAGCCCTCAGCCCTGCCAGGGTCCCTCTGGGCTTCCAGCCGTTCCCCGCACCTCTCCTGGCCCCCTCAGTTCTCCCAGGTAAGTCTGGGCACCCTGCAAGCCTGTCGGGGGTGGGCGGAAGGCTCTCAGTCTGGCCCTGGGCTGTGTGCTCACTGGGGAGAGGTGACCCAGCTCAGAGAGGCCGGGGCTCATAGGCCTGCTGACCTATGGTCAGCCCCCAAAGGGAGGGGGCCTGCCCTCAGGTCAGCCTGGTTACCATGGAAATGCCCAGCTGGAAGTGCCCCCCTCAGCCCCAGGGTACAGCTTCCATCCTGAGAAAACTTTACTAGTTCTGGGCTCTTCTTCTCTCCCGCTTCCTAAAGGCTCCCAGATTGCTTGAGGTGGGAGGGAGACTATGTCTGACTCCAGGGCTGGATGACACATCCCCTCCACCCCCACCTTGCTCCCTCTACCCCTGCTGCTGGGGACAGGCAGCAACAGGGACAGATGGTCTGGGTGATGTCCCTCCCCTTCTCACTCCCAAGCCCTTGTGCTGGGGCTACTGGGAGTTGCTATAGCCCTGGAGAGATGCTGAGTTTGTGTCCATTTCACTGGAGGTGTAAACAGAGGCCTCAGAGCTCTGGGCTTTGCTCCTCAGAACTATTACCCAGCCCCAGACAATGCCTGTCCGTTCTTTGGAGACAGAAAAGGAGGCTCTGAGGGTCTTTTCAGAATTGGAGAGGAACCCATGCATCCTGCATCCCTTCTCTTCAGGTTCTTGAGCTGACACATTTCTTCTTCAAGTGGCCCTGAAACTAAGGGGGCAGGAGTAATTTTGCTTTTGGGGAAAGGACTGTCTGATTAGGCAAGGAGGGCCAGGTCTGAGAATCTGGACTCTGCGATTCATTGCCCAAGCCTGGCCTCTGGTGCGCTGTGTGAGCTTGGGCTTTCTGTGTGGCCTTAGTCTCCCTGTCTGTGGAGTAGAGAGGCTTGGGAGCTGGGTAGGGACTGTTTCTTTCCTGAGACACAAGCTCAGTCCAGACTGGCAGGGGAAGGCAGTGCGTGCTGTTCTTGGAGCATGTGGACGTGGAGTGAAGGCCTGTTGTTGGCACCTTGATCCTGCCTGGGGCTGCTGGGTTCCAGCCCTTCATAGGCATGTTGGGGCGAGCTGAGGGTGGAAGCCTGCTAGGCAGGATGGGGCACACGTGTGTGCAGGTACACACTGGCTCTGGCTCTTGGCACCTTCCGGGACTGTGCAGTCTGGGCCCCTCTGGGACTCTCCTTTTGCCTACATTGTGAGGAGGGGGCCCTGGGGAGAGAATTAAATGACACATGTTGGCACAGGGTCTTCTTTTGTCTCTTTCCCCCAAGGAACAAAATAGATTTTGTATCTAAATTGGGGAGGGGGCTCAGATGTAGCCAATATAGTTACCTTTCTGAATGTAATCAAGTTTTGGGGACCTAAGGAAGTGAATATGGTTGGGATCAGAATCTTTGTGGCTGTGCCTCAGTTTCCCCTCCTATCTGCGGGGAAGGGAAACACAGAATTGCAGGGATACCTGGCTCATACCCAGCTATGAATTTAGCACTTCTTCCAGTCAGGAAATGGTATGACAGGAACTGTATGCTGCTAGATGAGGTGGAAGAGAGGGCGCGTACACATGCAGATACACACAACAGAGACCCCTGTCTAGTTACCACTTGCCTCCTAGACTGAGCCCTCTAGAACACAGCCTCCTTGCCAGACCCTCTATTTTCTGTTTGTAAGTAGAGTAGGATCCAACGGAGGCTCATCTACTTCCTCCCCCACTGCAAGTCTCTGAAGAGAAAAGGGGTTGAGGCTTTGCGTTTCTGGTTTGGAGACAATACTCTACCCATGGTGGGTGTGGGGGCTGGGCTGATAAGGGAGTGGCCGTTGGTGGGGAGGCAGAAGGGCCAACTGGTTATCTGGTGGGTTGCACCCAACAGGCACTCACCCCCCTTTATCTTTCTATCCCCTGCTCTCCTGAGACCCTGGGGGTGGAGGAGGGGCAGAGAGTTCACAAAATCCCCCTTTCTCCTCCCCCACCTTGGTCTCTAGAGGGCAATAGAGGGGTCAGATGGTAGAAATAGTGTAGGATGTGGGAATTAGAAGATCTGAGCTCAAGTGCTGGCTCTGCCAGTTACTAGCTTTATGATCTTGGCAAGTTCCTTTGAGCCCTCGGTTGCCTCATCTGTAAAATGGGAGGGAGTGTTATATATGGTCAACGCTGTTACCTCACAAGGTTGTTATGATGATGGAATGAAACTATGTAGATAAAAAGGGGGTTTATAAAAATTAGATTCTAATTTTGGATATTTATCTATGATACTGACATTTCTTCCCAGATTCATTTCCTCTTCTGTTATCCAGGGCTCAGCCAAGTTAAGAAGTGGGGACTTGGGTATGGGCTGAGTACTCCTAGTTTCTTAAGGAGAGACAGGTGCTTCTGAGCCTCTCCCCAGTCCACCGCTCTCTTGTTGCAGTCAGGCCAGGGGGCTCCATAAGACCAGTCCCTATCCTCACAGTCTAGCAGGCTTCCAGGAGAGCTCCCAGCAGGGGTTCAGGGAGATCCTTTCCTTCTCTTCTAGGTTGTTCCTCAAAGTCATTCAAGCTGTACTCGCCGAAGGAGCCCCCGAACGGCAACGCCTTCCCCCCGTTCCATCCCGGCACCATGCTGGATCGGGATGTGGGGTGAGTCTCTTGCCCACATCCTAACCCTTCTCCAGGTGGGATCCTGCCTGGAAAGGGGAGGGAGTGACCCTTCCCCAAATAATTCCTGTCTTCCACCCCCATTCTCATGATCTCTTCCCTTACACAGCCCAACTCCCATGTACCCGCCTACATACCTGGAGCCTGGGATTGGGTAAGTGGAGTCCAGTGGGGAGGAAGGTACTTTCTGTTGGGTGAAGGCAGAGGTCAGGGGAGCAGGGAGACTCTGCTGCTGGTGACCTCCTTCACTTCCCCCAGGAGGCACACACCGTATGGCAACCAAACTGACTACAGAATATTTGAGCTTAACAAACGGCTCCAGAACTGGACAGAGGTATGACCAAGGGGAAAGGGGCTGGGAGCTGAAGGGCCATCTGGGCACCCCTTTAGGATATCTTGTGATACATAAACACAGACCTCCCTGTGTTCTCTAGGAATGTGACAATCTCTGGTGGGATGCTTTCACGACTGAGTTCTTTGAGGATGATGCCATGTTGACCATCACTTTCTGCCTGGAGGATGGACCAAAGAGATATAGTAAGTGGCTTCTGGGGGCCCTGTTGTGAGAGTATATACCTCCTATATAGTTTTAAGATCTGGAGGTGCCAAGGGATCTCTCTTGGCAGGGGAGGCATCTGCGTGGCCTCTTTTGTGGTCCCTCTGTCCTGAAGAGTTTGTCCCATCTCTGCAGCCATTGGCCGGACCCTGATCCCACGCTACTTCCGCAGCATCTTTGAGGGGGGTGCTACAGAGCTGTACTATGTGCTTAAGCACCCCAAGGAGGCATTCCACAGCAACTTTGTGTCCCTCGACTGTGACCAGGGCAGCATGGTGACCCAGCATGGCAAGCCCATGTTCACCCAGGTCAGCAACCCAGCTGGATATGGAATACTGAGGCACCGGTGTTTGATTCCCTTCCTCTGTCCCAACGTGTGCTCACAGCTGTTCCCCAGGAAGGCATAATGGGAAGTGGCAAAATAATAAGGGAGGGCCCACATGCTGCAACAGGCAACAAACGTTTATTGATTTTGTACGTGACAGTTTTCTGAGCCCCAGGGGTACACAAGTGAATAAGACCCTGTCCTCATAGAGCTTATAGCAGATGGGTCTATCACTAGCTACAGGGGGCGAGGACGAAGGTCTGTTCAGCTTTTCTATGTGTGTGTTTTAAAGGCCAGGGATGTGACAGGTATATGAGGTCAGGGAGTGCTATGACAGTTATGCACAGTTGTGTGCAGGTGGCAAAAGTGTATGCAGTGGGAGAGTTGTGAGCAAAAGGGAGGACTGTAACAGGCCCACTTTGAGATATGGCATATGGGGAGGGGGCAGGGTTGTGACAAGCCTGTCCCCAGGTGTGTGTGGAGGGCCGCTTGTACCTGGAGTTCATGTTTGACGACATGATGCGGATAAAGACATGGCACTTCAGCATCCGGCAGCACCGAGAGCTCATCCCCCGCAGCATCCTTGCCATGCATGTGAGTTGTGGGCAGGACCCAGGATGCGAGGGTGAAGGCAGGCAGTGGGAAGGGTGGAATGAGGTCTGCCATTTCCTGACTGACCTTAAACAGCAGGTTAGGGTTTCTTCAGCTGAAAAATGGGTTTCGTACTAGCCCCTCTTCTCTGTCAGGAGTGTCATAATGCTCAGATGGTAGGGCAGGTGAGCAGAGGCAACCCAGGTGTCAGTGTTCTTGTCTTTTCTCCCTCTCTAGGCCCAGGACCCCCAGATGTTGGATCAGCTCTCTAAAAACATCACCCGGTGTGGGCTGTCCAATTCCACTCTCAACTACCTCCGAGTGAGTCTCCGATTACCCATTTTCTGCCCCATCCCTTGTGGTCTTGGCTCTCTGTCTCTTCCGTAACAAGCCACCTCCTGGTCTACCCTCAGCTCTGTGTGATACTTGAGCCCATGCAGGAGCTCATGTCCCGCCACAAGACCTACAGCCTCAGCCCCCGTGACTGCCTCAAGACCTGCCTTTTCCAGAAGTGGCAGCGCATGGTAGCGCCCCCCGGTGAGTGCCTTGCGCTTTCTCTTGCCAGGATCTGACACCGCTCCCCAAGGCTGTATCTTTGTCTCGTTATGAAGTTCCCCTTGCCCCTTCTTGTTCCTGGGTCTGCAAGATTGGGATCAGGGTAGGCTCATGCTTCTTAGGAGCCAGAATGGAGAACAGGGGGCCCAGGGCCCTCTCCCACCTGAGTCTCCTTTCCCTGGCACAGCGGAGCCCGCACGGCAGCAGCCTAGCAAACGGCGGAAACGGAAGATGTCAGGGGGCAGCACCATGAGCTCGGGGGGCGGCAATACCAACAATAGCAACAGCAAGAAGAAGAGCCCAGCCAGCACCTTCGCCCTCTCCAGCCAGGTACCTGTAAGCATCTCGGCTTTCTTCTCTCTTCTGGGCTGCCCCACCGCTCACCCTTGACCCTTGTCCAAGCCTGAGCTCCCTAGCAGGCATAGAGGCAAAGACAGTTTTCCCATGTACTCTGCAGGCTGACTCCTTTCACTGACGAGAGAGTCCTTGAAAGGCACGTGTGGTGTGATCACACAGATTCAGCACAGGAAGTTAGGGCATGAGATGGAGACAGCCAAGAGAACATACGGACGTTCAGGACAGACAGTTTGGGGTACACAGACCATCAGAGAGACACACACTCTGATAGAGGGACGCACAGACTTGAATGTTTGTGGATCTAGATCTACATACGCACACACGTGTACACCCTTCCCTCACTTGTGTTTTTGATCTGCTCCCTGTCTTACATGTGGACAGAAGTTTAGGAGCACCCTAAAATTTTGGGAAGATGGACTAGGGAGCTAGGGGAGTAGACTGACTTTTCCTCCCAGAATTTAATGCATATGGGCTAAAGGCTGTGATGCTCTGGTGTCCTTCAGTGGGAAGGATTCCAGGAGCTGAGGGTGTCAGAGGAGTCGGGTTTTAAATTTGGGTCTGAGGAGGGGGTTGGGGCTGTTGAGCTTCTAGGGTGGGTATTGGGGCTCTGGGGGTATCTGCTGCCCTGGGCCGGGCGAGCCCCTGCCCCGATTATGTTTGGGGACCTCCGCCACTCTCAGGATGTGATGGTGGTGGGGGAGCCCACCCTGATGGGCGGGGAGTTCGGGGACGAGGACGAGAGGCTCATCACCCGGCTGGAGAACACCCAGTTTGACGCGGCCAACGGCATTGACGACGAGGACAGCTTTAACAACTCCCCTGCACTGGGCGCCAACAGCCCCTGGAACAGCAAGCCTCCATCCAGCCAAGAAAGCAAATCGGAGAACCCCACGTCACAGGCCTCCCAGTAAAGGCCCTGCCATGGCCACCCAGCGCTCTGCCTGCCCCACCCCTTGCAGCCCCAGGGAGCAGAAGATAGAATGCAGAGACCGAGCATCTAAAATGGGCAGCCTCCATCCACCCACTTCAGGGAGGAACTGGACTCGCTGGGGGCAGGTGCCAAGATTTGCCTCTCAGTGGCCCTGGGCTGGGCCTGGCCCTGGCCCCTGCAGAGCCTTTTGGGGGAAGGGGGTACTCATGTGGATGCCTACATGGACCCTGGGTCTCTGAGAAATGTCCTGACCACTCTCCAGGGCATTTGCCTCCATCCTCACCCCAGATTCTGGGTTCCCCATCCTCCTGACTTTACCCCTTTCAAGCTTGGGGTTGTCTGTACCCACAGCCCTTAGGGACTTAAAGTTATGGGGCTTGGTCAAATGCCTCTCTCCTTAGGCGATTGGTAGTAGAGGGGTAAAGTTCTGGGCTCCCTCTCCCTTCTGCTACTTATCCCGGCTCCAAGTTTTTTAAAAAATAATATTATTAAAAATGTAAGTTTAAAAAAACAAAATCACTCATGTCCCCCTCTTCCCTCTATTGAAAGTCCACCTACCTCCCTACTCCTGGCAGATGGAGGGGCCCTGGGCCCAGGTGGGAGTGAGAGTGGGGGCAAGGGGCTATGCATACCATTTTATACCGTTTGAGAGCTTCAGACCAAGGAGACACTTTGCTCTCTCTCTTCCCCTTTCCTCTGGGGTGACTAGAGTTGGGAAAGGCATGCTGTGGGATGGGGGGGGGCCGTGATGGCCGCATCTTTATGACAGCCCCCTGCTGTTGTCTCTGTCTGCCCATCCTCTGGACTCCCGGCCTGCCCTCCTAGTGCTTGTGACTCCCTCTGTCCCAGCCCTGCCCCACCCCGTGGTGTGTATATCCTTTGCAAGTCCTCCGCTAGAGCAGCTGTCTTGGATCGGGGGAGGGCGAGGCTTCCTCCCGTAGGGAGTATGGAGGGAAGGGAGCAGCCTTGTTTGTCGCTATATTTTTTTGTTTTGTCTCAGTCGGGGCAGGCATGGGATGGGAGAGGGGCTCATCCACTCTCCTCCAGAGTACTCTTCTCCCAACCCCTCAAGCTTCATATTTAGTCCTACCCTGCCCTCCAGAGAGGGGAAGGAGCCACTGAGGATGTCTCCGCTCTCAGGCCACCAGGGAGAAATAGGCCTCTGTTCCCCCAGCTGAGGTAGAGGGTCTTCATCTCCCAATATCCCCTCCCTCTCCTTCCTTGTAGAAGGGAGGAGGAGGCAGCCAGGATCCTCAGCTTTACTTCACAGTTGGACTTGTGGAGGCTTAGGGCCAGGGTGCGGCCAGGAGCAGGGTCCCACAAGGCTAGGCCCAGCTCTGTGGCTTTGCTGCCTTTTCCTGTGGCCAGTCCCAGGAACTGTTAGTACCACCTCTCTCCCACTCTTCCCCTCGGATTCTGGGGTCCCCCACGCCCTGTTTCCTCCACTCCAGCTGCCACACTTTTGGAAGGGTATTGTGTCAGAAGCTGAGGGGAAGGGGTGAGGAGGGTGGATGACCCACCCCAACCAACTGTAATGCCTTTTTTTTTTTTTTTTTTTTTTTTTTTTTTTTTTTTTTTTTTTTGCCATTTGAGTCATGTATGGTACTGATCAATAAAGAGACTTTTTGGTTTGAGAGTGTCCTGGTTGGTCATTGATGCCTAATAATGACTCAGTCCAAGGCAATCTTTTCCCTATCCTTGCATTTCCTAGGACAAGTCATTGGGGAGAGGGTATGAATTGGACCCCTTTACTCTCACATTTCCTCTCTTTAGGGTTTTTTCCCTGAGTCATACCTTCCCCCCCAAGACCCTAAAATTTGTCCCTAGATGTCGCAGCCTGGCCCCATCTCCCTCAAAAGTTGAGGGAGACTTGGCTTTCCCAGTCTCCCTGCCTCTCACCCCAGGACTGGGACTGTTACTTCTCACCCTTAGCTGTCTGGGGCTGCCAGACAGGTGGCTCTCTTGAGGTTTCTGGGATAAACAACCCTGGAATTAAGCCTTTAAGGGAGGGGTGGGGGAAGGGGTCCTTGGCTAGGATGGGGCTTGGGTTAGAGGATCTTAGAGTGTCTGGGAGACTCCTCGTTTTTTCATCAGTGAGATTCCCATCCCTACCAGGCCCCCAGCCTACCAGCCCAGCTGAGATCCAGTCTCCCCTGGTACTAAAGTCCCTGGGTGGAGGATTAAGAGAGTAGCAGGATTGTTTTGTTTCCTTGCTGACTTTGGGTAGGGGCACTGAGGGAGGAGGGTGCCTAAGCTCTGTTGCTAGGGGCCAGCCTGAAGCTTCAAGAGTAGATGGAAGGAGAAATAGGGCACTTAGCAGACTCCTTTCCCCGGGGTTACTCTCCACGTCCCTTCCTCCCTCTCTACCATTAAATATTGGCAAGATAGGGAGACCCTGCTGTGGGTTGGAGATGGGGTCTTAACTCCCATAAAGCCCCTACTCAGCGTCCCTTATTTTCATCCCAGGCAGGGAAAGCTGAGGCCTCAAACCATTCCCCCACTAAGGCCTCTGGATGTGAAGTAAAGCCCAATAGACCTGCACCTCCACTCTCACCTCCCAGCATGCAGGAAGGCACCAGAGGAAAGGACTGCATGGCCCACCCCACCCCTCTCCAGCCTACATAGTCACCTTGGCCGCCTCAGGACCCCAGGACTGTACTTGCATCCCTCCCTCAACTCTTTCTCTGTAGGGCTGGCCAGCTGTCACCATCAACTTACCCTTACAGTGAGCTGCAGTGGGTGTGTGTCTGGCACCGGGTGTACATCTGGCCTTTTAGTCTGAGTGTGTGTCAGTGTGTGTATGTACGTGACTGCTAAGCTGGGAGGGGGCCTGGATCTGTGTATGTGTGTGTATGTAAGGGAGTATGTATGTGTGTGAGTATGCATGTGGGCATCTACATGCATGTGCTTATGTATTACTGTGTGTCTGTCGGTGAATTCATTATTCATCCAGCTAGTATTCATTGAGCCCTCTGCAGGTGCCGGGCCCACTCTAGGTGCTGGGGATATGGTGTCGAACAAGGCAGAGAAGGCGGGACTGCTGGGTGAGTGGAGGCTGTGAGTGCACAGATGAGGATGTGTTGTCATATGTGCGGTCTGGCAGAGTGACTGTGTTGGGTTATGGGGTTGCTAGGCCAGTGGTTGTGTGACTGGGTTGAGCATTTGCAAGTTCACCTCTTTTTGTGTGTGATTATGGTAGGGGAAGGGGACAATGGTTGAGGGAAGAGGTATATTGCCAGGCCTGGACCCTGCTCTCTGGAGCCCTAGACCTGGCTCCTTCCCACTTGCCCCCAGCATCCCCTCTGGGGAAGACCCCTGGTGAAGAGGAATTGCTGGGGTAGGGGAAAGGAGAGGCCCTCCAACGCCCTCATGCCCTTTGTTTTGAGGTACAGATACGGGCCCTGTCTCAGGCCCTAGCATGTTGCTGAAGAGCTTATCGCAGCCTGACCATGTACCCCAGCCAGGGCTTCTGAACCCAACACCAAACCTCTGTCCCTTCTCCCAGACCCCCAGCTCAGCCTGACCCCAGTTCCTCCCCCATCTTTCCTGACCCAGTCTGATCTAGCCCAAGTTCCAGCCCCTCTCCTAGGACCCTACTCTAGTCCAGCACAACCTCCAGCCCCTCTTTTATACCCAGTCCAGCCCAGTCCAGCCTGACTTCTAACCCCTTCTCCAAAGTAGCACTGCAGCCCCCCAGCCCAGCCCAGTTCAGTCTGACTTCAAGCCCCTTTCCCTAAGGTGAGAAACTCTAAGTTGCCTTCCCAGGGCCTCCCCCAATCCCTTTTTCACAAAGTAGGGCCTTTCTTGGGGATTGGTAGAAGTAGAGGAGAGGGTAAGGGATTAGGAACTACAGCCTGGATGAAGAAGGGCAGAGAAGGCAGGGAGATGAGGGGCAAGAGGTGCTGAGGAAGGCCCAGCTGTGTTCTGGGCCAGGCTGAAAGGAAGGGAACGCACAAAAAGAAGTTTTGAGTCAGCGGCCCCCTAGTTGCAGGCTGGATTTCAAAGATGCTGGTTTTATCCTTGCTGGCTCCAGCTCCCAATACCCAGAGTGTTTATAATGACTGTAACTGTCATCCGTGTGGCACTGTCCCATTCTCTCTGGAGACCCCTCTGGCCCCCACCCACAGAGGCCATAGATGAAATGACTGGGTGACTACATACCCTGCAGCTCTTAGCCTGGGAGAGGAGAAGCTGAATTCTAGAAGCTCGCCAATTCTAGGTCCCATTTCCTGAGGTAGCTAAACCCTGGATTACTTCTCTCCCTGCTGCCCACCTCTAGGCCACCAGCTCACTTCTCCAGCAGGAGAACCTAGGGACAGTCCCTGGAGAAAAGTCCCAGAGAGGCTTGGGGGAAAAGGATCTTTTCCCCATCACTGCCAGTAAGTAAGGGGGCCTGGAGGAGGTAGGCATAATTTCTCTCCCTTGCCTTTAATGGACCTCCGGTGCACAGAACCAGATTAATAATAACATTGGTTTGTGAAACACTCTCAGCGTTGCTCCATGCACAGTGCACATTTATTTACTTATAATTCTGTCATAAGAACTCATCAACGTGAAAGCTAGGACCTTGACAATAACTTAAGTCTAGCTACATGGTCCATCCATGCCGCTCCCAAGATATCCATCATTCTCTCGTTTTCCTTTTATTTACTTTGCTGTTTGTATTCCTAAAAATTTATTGTACTGTTAAAACTTCAGTTATTTTTTACCTTATTATAAGGGAGTACTGCTGTATATAATTTTTGGTGGCTTATTTTTACTTAATATTACTTAAATATTACTAAGATTCATATTGTTGCTATGTATGGCTTGCAGCTCATTTTGAGGATTGTATTAATATAATATTCCATTTGGTGACTCTACCACAGTTATTCATTTTCCTGTCACTGGACATGGGGTTGTTTCTAGGTTTTGGCTATTGTGAAGAGTACTTCTATGAACAATTTTATTCCTGTCTTCTACTGTACTTATGCAGAGTTTTTTGGTTATATGTTTAGGTGTGATCTCTGTGAACTCATGTTCCCACCTCTGAAGCCTAAGTCTGAGTACTTTTATTGTGGCAGATCTAGGGTTAATTCAAAATTAAAACATTTATTGAGTCCCTGCTATATGAACTGTACTTGGTCCATTCATTTATTCAGCCAGTCAAGCTAAGTTTAGTGAGCATCTACAACATGCCTGGAGCTGGAGACAGAACAAGGAAGACAAGATGGCAAGTTGGGTGGGGAAAAGGTGCTAAACCATGGTCACATATGTACATACATGCATATGCAATTACAATTTATGATAGAACCAAGTAGTGCAGGATGAACATATGGTAGGGAGACCTTATTTAAACTGGTGTGTTAAGGAAGGCCTCTCTCACGGAGTGATGTTTCAGCTGGGACTTGAACGATGAAGAGAACTTAGTCAGGTGAAGTGTATAGGGGAGAGGATTTCAGGTGGAAGAGGATTTCAGCATCACTCTCCCGATGCTGGAGAGTGCTTGGTGGGTTGGAAGTTTAGAAGAAAATCCATGGGTTCTGAGCCTAGTGAGCAAACACAAATGGTGGCAGGAGGCAGAGGCTGGGGCCAGACTGGACAAGGCTGCAGTGTTGATGTAATGAATATGATAGCAGTTAACATTCATTCTGTACCAGGTACTGTCAGAATATCAGATATCAAAATTTGTGGATGTTCAAGTTCCTGATATAAAAATGGTATAGTGTTTGCATATAACCTATCTATATCTTCCTGTATACTTTAAATCATCTCCAGATTATTTATGATACTTAATATAGGGTACATGCTATGTGAATAGTTATACTCTATTGTTTAGAGAATAATGACAAGGAAAAAAAGTCTGAACATGTTCAGTACAGACGCAACCATCTTTTATTTTTGGAATATTTTCAATCCATGGTTGGTTGAATCCACAGATGCAGAAACCACATATGGGGAGGGCTGACTGTTATTTCCCATTTTATTTACACAGGGGGAAACTAAGGACCAGATAGGCCACGCAACTTGCCCAAGGTCACAGAGCCAGCAAGGATTTTGAATTTCATCCAAATGTAACGGATTGTCACTGAAGGATCTAAGGCAGATCATGGTTAAAACCTGGTCCCTGCCTTCCAGAAACCCCCAGAGCAGGGGGAACGACAGAGCAGGCCACACTGAGTAAAAAGCACACTTCAGGGAGTGGGATTAGGAACCTGCGAAGTGCTGTAGAAGTACAGGGAGAGAATTATGTTTTAACGAAAGAGATCAGGGAAGGAAAGCTTCTTGCCAAAGGTGAAATTAGTTTTGATTGTTGGAGGGAGGCGGACCTGTGGTAGGTGATTTTTGGCAATGACCAACAGGTGGTCTAAGGAATAGCTTTAGAGAAGGCACTGAAGTGGGGAGTCCAGAGAGAAGAGACAATTGAGCAAGAGAGTGTGACTATAGCAGCAAAGGGGCCACCGTTGGCATTCAGGGGAGGGAAGGAACCAGCAAAACTGTTCTCCACAGTCTTCCTAAATTGTAGACTAAGGCTGAGCAGTTTAGACTTAATTTTACAGAGAATGGGAAGCCACAGAAAGTTTTTGAACAGAGAAGTAACCTACTTAGACCTGGTTTTTTTTTTTTGAGACAGAGTCTCACTCTGTCATCTAAGGGCTAGAGTGCCATGGGGTCAGCCTAGCTCAAAGCAGCCTCAAACTCCTGGGCTCAAGTGATCCTCATGCCTCAGCCTTCCCAGTAGCTGGGACTACAGGTGCAAGCCACCACACCCGGCTAATTTTTTTTAGTTGCCTGGCTAATTTTTTTCTATTTTTAGTAGAGACAGGTTCTCATTCTTGCTCAAGCTGGTCTCAAACTCCTGAGCTCAAAGCAATCCACCCGCCTCTGCCTCCCAGAGTGCTAGGATTACAGGTGTGAGCCACTGTGCCCGGCTGAGACCTGTTTTTTTAGTAAGATTAATTTGGCATGGTATATAGGACTATAGAAGGGGGACTAGTTAGGAGGCCTTGAGGTTCATGCTGCTAGTAATTAAGAAAACCCAAACCAAACCAAACAAAAAGATCCCAACTTATAAAATAAAATAAATACAAGATTAAAAAATTAAATGTAAGCAAATAAAATTAGAAGAAAATGAGATTAAATGGTATTTATCAACCTAAGAAGTATGCGTGGGATAATATTGCAAGTTTAAATACCATAGAAAAAATAAAAAAGGAAAAGAGTGAATTTTGCCTTGATTAAAAAAAAGGAAAAGAATGACCACTTTGACTATGTATAAATTTACGACGTTGGCATATGTGTATATAAATTAAAACTAAACCAAACTCCAGACAAACAAAAAGAGCAACAGATACACTGAGAAATATATTTGCAGCAAATATGATAAAGAGTTAAAATCTTGGCCTGTGCGGTGGCTCTCGCCTATAATCCTAGCACTCTGGGAGGCTGAGTTGGGAGGATCACTTGAGCTCACAAGTTTGAGGCCTGCCTGCCTGAGCAAGAGTGGGACCAGACCTCGTCTCTACTAAAAATAGAAAAATTAGCTGGGCGTGGTGATGTGCACCTGTAGTCCCAGCTAGAGGGAGGCTGAGGCAGGGGAATCACTTGAGCCCAGGAATTTGAGGTTCCTGTGGGCTGGGCTGACGCCACTGCACTCTACCCAGGGTAACGGAGGGAGACTGTTTAAAAAAAAAAGTTAAAATCTTTCTGTAGGCCGGGCGCGGTGGCTCACACCTGTAATCCTAGCACTCTGGGAGGCCGAGGCGGGTGGATCGCTCAAGGTCAGGAGTTCGAGACCAGCCTGAGCAAGAGTGAGACCCGTCTCTACTAAAAAAATAGAAAGAAATGATCTGGACAACTAAAAATATATATATAAAAAAATTAGCCAGGCATGGTGGCACATGCCTGTAGTCCCAGCTACTTGGGAAGCTGAGGCAGAAGGATCACTTGAGCCCAGGAGTTTGAGGTTGCTGTGAGCTAGGCTGATGCCATGACACTCTAGCCTTGGCAACAGAGCAAGACTCTGTCTCAAAAAAAAAAAGAAAAAAACCTTTTTGTATAACTAATTTATGCAAAATAGATTTGTTTTTTAAAAAGGCCCCTCAATAAATAAATGGGTAAAGGACAATTTCACAAGATATGCTAAGATTAAAACATATGGAAATATGGTAACCATATGTATTTCAAACAAATAACCTAAAATTAATACTCATTATAGCACTCATTTTAAATGTTCTTTCTTTATTTACTTTGGAGACAGGGTCTTGCTCACTGCAACCTCCTGGGCTCAAGTGATCCTCCTGGCTCAACCTTCTGAGTAGCTAGGACTACAAGCATGTACCACCGCACTGGGCTAATTTTTAAAACCTTTTTGTTGAGACAGGGTCTTGCTATGTTGCCTGGGTTGATCTTGAATTCCCGGCCTCAAGTGGTCCTCCTGCCTCAGCCTCCCAAAGTGCTGGGATTACAGGCATGAGCCACTGCGCGCAGCCTAATTTTAATCTTTATTTTAGCAAATGCATATTAAAATAATGTGGCTCTTTTTTTTTGTCTATTAAACTAACAAAGATATTTTTCTTAGTAAATTAAATATATATATATATACACACCAGCTTTATTGAGATATAATTCACATACTATGCAATTCACCTATGTAAAGTGTACAATTCAAGGGCTTATAGTATATTCATAGTGTTGTGCAACCATCACCCACAATTGATTTTAAAACATTTTCACCACCCCAAAAAGAAAATCTGTATCCATTAGCAGTCACTCTACATTTTCCCCACTTTCTCAGCCCTCGGCAACCACTAATCTATAATTTTGCCTATTCTAGACATTTCTAGACATTCTAGTCACTATAAATTTGCCTATTCTAGACATTTTATATAAATGGAATCAAATAATATATGGCTTTTTGTGACTAGCCCCTATGACTTAGCATAATGTTTTCAAGATTCATCCATGTTGTAGCATGTACCAGTTTCTAACTTTCTTTTCTTTTTTTTTTAGAAACAGGGTAACACCATGTTGCCCAGGCTGGATTCAAATTCCTGGGCTCGATCGATCCTCCCACTTCAGCCTCCTGAATAGCTGGGACTACAGGCACACATCACCACTCCCAGCTTAATTTCTTTTTATTACTGAATAATATATTTCATTGTATGGATATACATTTTCGTTATCCATTTATCAGTTGATTGACAGTTGAGTTCTTTCTACTTTTTGACTCTTATTAAATATGCTGCTATGAACATTCATGTACACATATTTGGTAGACATATGTTTTTATTTTCCTTGGATATATACTTAGGAGTAGAATTGCTGGGTCATATGGTAACACTATGTTTAACCTTCTGAGAAACTACTAAACTGTTTTCCAAAGTAGCTGTACCATTTTAGATTACCATCAGCAATGTATGAAGGCTCTAATTTCTCTATATCCTTGCTAACACTTGTTACTGTCTATATTTTTGATTATAGCTGTCCTAGAGTGTGTGAAGTGGTATCTCATTGTGGTTTTGATTTGCATTTGCTGATAACTAGTGATGTTGAGCATCTTTTTATGAGCTTATCAGTCATTTGTATATCTTCTTTGGAGAAATGTCTGCTCAGATTCTTTGCCCAATTTTACATTGAAGTTGCCTTTTTATTATTGAGTTTGTTGTTTTTCCAAAAACTTAAAAGACCATGGAGTTATTATTGAAGTTTTTTTTTTTTTTTTTTTTAGACAGAATCTCTCTCTGTCACCCAGGCTAGAGTGTAGTGGTGTAGTTGCTCAGTGCAACCTCAAACTCTTGAGCTAAGGTGATCCTCCTGCCTCAGCCTCCTGAGTAGCTGGGAACACAGGCATGCACCACCACACCTGGCTAATTTTCCTATTTTTGGTAGAGAGGGGGTCTCACTCTCGTTCAGATTGGTCTCTAACTCCCGGCCTCAAGCAATCCATCCTCCTCAGCCTCCCAGAGCGTTAGGATAGGATTACAGGTGTGAGCGACTGCACCCAGCCTATTATTGAGTTTCGAAAGTTATTTATATATTCTAGATATGAGTCCTTTATCAGCTAGATGATTTGCAAATATTTTCTCCCATTCTGTGGGTTGCCTTTTTACTTTCTTGATGGTGTCCTCTAAAGCTCAAAAGTTTTTAACTTTGATGAAGTCCAAATTATCTATTTTTTCTTTTGTTCCTTGTGGTTTTGGTATACTTAGTAAACTTCGTATTGAAGTATAACATACAGAAAGTACACATATCATAAATGTGCAACTTGATAAATTTTCTCAAACCAAACAAACTCTGTAACCAGCACTGAAATCAAGAAGCAGAACGTTACCAGCAACCCAGGAGTCCTCTTCATGCCCCTTCCCCGTTACTTTTCCCCTCTAAGGGTAACCGCTATCTTGATTTTTAACACCATTGATTTTGCTTGTCTTTAAAGTATGTAAATGGGAGGAGGCAAATATTTTCAATAATTTTACTCCATGCTGGGAAGGATTTGAACAGATGAGAATCTCATAAACTTTGAGTAAGCCAATCTCTCAGAAAAGCAACTTGTTTTAATATTAATGTATACAACCTTTGACCCGGTGATTCCATTTCTGGGAATTATAGCATTACTTATAATATAGAAAATCTGGAAACTCCAGAAAGAGATGGATATGAGAATGGCTTGGAAAATTATGGGATATCCTAACAATGGAATGTTATACAGCCATTAAGATGATGTTTATCGCCGGGTGCGGTGGCTCACGCCTGTAATCCTAGCACTCTGGGAGGCCAAGACGGGCGGATCGTCCTGAGCTCAGGAGTTCGAGACCAGCCTGAGCAAGAGCGAGACCCCGTCTCTACCAAAAATAGAAAGAAATTAATTGGACAGCTAAAAATATACATATAGAAAAAATTAGCTGGGCATGGTGGCGCATGCCTGTAGTCCCAGCTACTGGGGAGGGTGAGACAGTAGGATTGCTCGAGCCCAGGAGTTTGAGGTTGCTGTGAGCTAGGCTGACGCCACGGCACTCGCCCCAGGCAAGACAGTGAGACTCTGTCTCAAAAAAAAAAAAAAAAAAAGATGATGTTTATCAACAGATTAAAAAAATATGATCCTCTCCCTGGGAGTATTGTTAAAAAAATATGAAAAAACACTTATGATAAATGTTAACTGAAAGAAACAGGATAAAAACATCATCCAAAGTGGCTGCAATTATGTTAAAGGATTTATGTATAGGAAAAGATAGATAGGAAGAAAGTACGATGGTGGTAATAAGAAGATTGGGTTCTAGGTGGATCTTTTTCCTTTTTGTCATTTTCAGATTTCCTTTAATGTGCTCATGCTACCTTTATGATAACAAATACTAACTATCAAAGAGAAAGAATCCTGGTGGGATGTAACAAAGACCCGATTAAGGCCTTTGTGGTGAGCCTGGGGAAGGAAGGAGGGGAATGGATACAACCGAACAGGGTTGCTCATTGAATTGTGGGTGGTGAGTGGGTGGGAAGGATGGACAGCAATGCTGACATCTGGAGGAACTGGGAGGACATTGGTGTCATGAACTCAAATGGGGACCTCGGAGGAATCACAGCACAGTGGTTCAGAGCACAGGCTTCTGTAATTCCAAGTTTTGAATCCTGGCCAAACCACTTACAGGCGAGTAACCCTGAGCAAGTTATTTAACCTCTTTGAGCTTGTCTCTTCATCTTTAAAGTGCGGATGATCATACTATCAATAATCTTACAGGGTTGTTAGGAGGATAAATTGATATAATTTAGAAAAAGTACCCGACACAGAATAAACTTTCGATAAAAATTAGCTATAGTGATATGCCCAGCAGCCTTGGGAGATCCAGGGTTAGGATTTCTCTGTCCCCAACCACCTGTCAGACAAAAAATAGTTACTCTACCTCCCTTCCTTCAGCCAGCTCACTCCCAGGAAGTGGCCCCAGGGGATGCTCTGAAGCCCACGGGAAGGGAATGGATGGGACTCTGAAATGGGACAAATGGGAGGATTGGCATAGGGGAAGAGTGAGGAACCGGGTAGAGTTAGGCACCAGGAAATTACAAATTAAGTAGGCCAGGCTAGCAGTAAAGCAGAGAGGCCCTGGAGCACCAGACGGGAGCCCTCTTATCCCATGTCAGTGTATCAGGATCTTTCTGGCTGGTGTAAGGAGGGGGCACGGGAGGGGATGGTCCTCCCTTGCCCAAGAGGTGCTGACTAATTGAGTCTATTCTGCTTCCTCTCCCCCTAGACCTAGACTTGCTGAGAGCATACAAAACAAGGAAGACAACCAGTAGGACATCTACAAGATAATGGGAGCTCTGTTTGCAGGTCTGGCCTCCAGAAGCTACCGCTGCCACCTTCCTTCCCTGCCCTGCACACAGACAGTAGGATATGTGAGCAGCTACCAGGATGTCTAGCTGCAGTGTAAGACCACATTCCCTCCTCCCCCTGTGCCCCACCAGGTCTTGAAATATGAGGCTGCCTATATGATGTGCCTGGTGTTTGCCTTCATCTTTGCCCTGGTGCTCTTCCCGTCCAGCCTCAGTCTGTCTGGCTGCCACCTGTGTGGGTTCCGCAGGGGCTACTAGTTCCATCAGTTCAATTCCCAGCACCACCTCCTGCCTGCTCCCTGCTGGCCATGACCACGCTCCTCCTGAATGTCAACCTTCCTGTACTCAGTGCCCACCCCTCACCTCTGAAAGCTGATTCCTCAGGCCAGGAACCACCTCTGGTCTCTTCAGGGAGATCCCATCCTACCTGTGACCTCTGTATGCCTTATGCAACTTGTTTCCCACTTGGGCTATCTTTGCCCCATCCCTTCAAGAACCATCCCCATTCATTACCTGGAAGTCCCCAAACCCAACCCTGCCCACACTCTGCCTCCCCTCTCCTGTGCCCCTGACCCCTCTTCCATTTTCCTCTCTCATCCTTGATCCTCCACCTCCGCCCATCCTCTCCTACCCCATTCTCCTCTCCTGACTCTCTACGCCCTCCCCCTTCTGATCTAGCCTTGAGTTCCTTACCCTCTCCCTCCTTCTGCCTTGTCTCCCCAGGGGCTGGAACATCTGCTGCTTCATAAGCAATGAGCAGCTGTATGAGGCCATTGTCTACAGTGGCTTCTTCCTCAGGAACAATAAGTATAACCTTGTCCCTTCTTTAAGTCCATCCTCCAGGCACAGACGGGACTTAACTCTCTCTCCACACCTAGGAATTTCCCTCTGTGCCCCTAACTTTTTTTTTTTTGAGACAGAGTCTCACTCTCTTGCCTGGGGCGAGTGCCGTGGCATCAGCCTAGCTCACAGCAACCTCAAACTCCTGGGGTCAAGCGATCCTACTGTCTCAGCCTCCCAAGTAGCTGGGACTATAGGCATGCGCCACCATGCCTGGCTAATTTTTTTTCTCTATATATTTTTAGCTGTCCAGTTAATTTCTTTCTATTTTTGGTAGAGACGGGGTCTCATTCTTGCTCAGGCTGGTCTCGAACTCCTGAGCTCAGAACGATCCGCCCGCCTCGGCCTCCCAGAGTGCTAGGATTACAGGCGTGAGCCACCGCGCCCGGCCTGTGCCCCTAACTTTGATCCCATCCCTATTCCAGAATCCCAGCCTCCCAGAGTGCCTGGGTTCACATCCAAGGGAGTGTCAGATTCCAGGCTTAGCAGTCCCAGACCCTAGACCCCAGCCCACCCAGTCTCATTTCTCTCTCCCTTCTTCCTAGGGATCATTTCTGGGCTGGAAACCCCCTTCCCTCAAACTTTCCCTTACTCCTGGTATATAAACATCTATGGATGTTTATATCTATGGATGTATCCATGGATGGAAGCCCACTAGAAAAATCCAATCCAACCTGCTGGGTGAGGTGGAAATAACCTGCAGTGGAATTGGGAGGGATGGGGCTCTCGGATGGTTCATCTTTACCCCGTCTCCTCCAGACTTTAGCACTTGCTGGGGATCAATCCTCCATGGGCATCCAAAGCCCATGCTCTTATCTTTGTTCACACTGATTGGGGAAGTGGTGGCTCATGCCTGTAATTCTAGCATTCTGGGAGGCCAAGGTGGGAAGATTGCTTGAGGCCAGGAGTTTGAGACCAGCCTGAGCAAGAGCGAGTCTGTCTCTACAAAAAAATAGAAAAGTTAGCCAGGCATGGTGGCATGCACCTATAGTCCCAGCTACTCTGGAGGCTGAGGCAGGAGAATCGCTTGAGCCCAGAAGTTTAAGGTTGCAGTGAGTTATGAGGATGCCCCTGGTCTCTAGCCTGGGAGACAGAGCAAGACCCTGTCTCAGAAAAAAAAAAAAAAAAGGAGAACACCAAGAAGGGCCTGGACAAGCCTGGCTCCACCAGGATGGTTTGGGGAGTGGCTGGGAGGGTGGCGGTGGTGCGGGGCATCTCCAAGCAGGCTCAGTAAAAAGCAGTTTGAGGCCCACACTGATGTAGTAAGGACCCGTTCGCTGGAAAAACCAATGCGTGGGAGGGAGGTACATCCGTTAGGTTTGAAATTCACTTCAAACATAATGAAGCCATATCATTGGCATATTTAACTTAGGGCCAGTACAGCTATGTGCACTCAGCAAAGGGCAATTCCATTTTCAATAATTGGCAGGCTGAGAAAAGAGACAGCATCTCATTGATAGACTGTGAGTTTAGTGATTCAAGGTTTTTTTTTTTTTTTTTTTTTAGACAGAGTCTCACTCTTGTTTCCTGGGCTAAAGTGCAGTGGCGTCTTCACAGCTCACTGCAGCCTCAAACTCCTGGGCTCAAGCGATCCTCCTGCTTCAGCCTTCCAAGTAGCTGGGATTACAGGTGCAGGCCACTTTGCCTGCCTAATTTTTCTATTTTTAGTAGAGACGGGGTCTCGCTCTTGCTCAGGCTGGTCTCGAACTCTTGAGCTCAAGTGATCCTCCCACCTAAGCCTCCTAGAGTGCTAGGATTACAGGTGTGAGCCACTGTATTGGCTGATTCAAGCATTTTTTACACAATGGGGACCCTAAAAGTGTAGCTGGAATCTGAATGGCTGCCAGAACCTGAGGATCTGAAACCTCTGAAATACCTGGACAGTTTGCTCCTCCAGAGCCTCGAGGAGGCCCCAAGAGGCTCAGAGAGGCCAAGGATGAGATGGGCCTTTCTCATTCCTGGTAGGCTACTGCCTCGCTCCCCCTTCCTCTGCTCCTCACAGCTCCTCCCCTTTTCCTCTATTCCCTAGATGATGGAAACTTCTGGCAGAACAGACCTAGCCCAGCTGGCCCTCTGGCTCTATGCATTGGTCATAATACAGGTGAGGGGCCCCAAAGGACCCTCTTTCTGTCCCTTCCTTCATCCTCCCAGCATTCATACCTGATAGCCTTCTCTGCTTTCCAGAGTGAGCGAGTTTCCCTGCTTCTCCCTCCCAGGCCCCACTCCGCATTCCCGTCTGACCCCTCTCCTTTCGTTCTCTGCCCTTGGTCCACCCTGTCTTCTTGCTCATCTCTCTGATTCTGTTTCTTTCCACCTTTGTTCTTGCTCCTGTCCTGTCTTGCTCCTGTGCAGAGACATTCAGAGGCAGGCCGAGGCCCTCCCTTTGGGAATTAGAGGAGAAACCACTCTAAGACTTCTATCCACAACTGGTGAGTGACCTGGTCACTCATCCCTGACCGCACAGCCTGATTCACCCTCACTCCCCACTTGATTTTTTTATCAGCAGAAATGGGGACCCATGCAATAATAGTGCAAGCACAGTTTACAATTCACACGGCCTATTAGCCTTGAAACTGGGATTCTTGAAAAGTTTTTTACCTCTATTTTACATTTTATGCATAAAGTGAGATTTTGTTGATTTTGAATAAGATCAAACATCTTATTCTTGTATTAAAAATTCATATTATTATTATTATTATTTTTTTTGGAGAAGGGGTCTCACTCTGTTGCTTGGACTAGAGTGCTGTGGCATCAGCCTAGCTCACAGGAACCTCAAACTCCTGGGCTTAAGCGATCCTTCTGCCTCTGCCTCTTGAGTAGCTGGGACTACAGGCACGCGCCACTATGCCTGGCTAATTTCTTCTATATATTTTTAGTTGTCCAGCTGGTTTCTTTCTATTTTTTTAGTAGAGACGGGGGTCTCGCTCTTGCTCAGGCTGGTCTCAAACTCCTGACCTCGAGCTATCCTCCCGCCTTGGCCTCCCAGAGTGCTAGGATTACAGGTGTGACCCACCACGCCCGGCCTTAAAATTCATATTAAATGTGACCTCACTGTGCCCTCCCAGGAAACTCTGCTGTGCCCTCAACCTCCTCCCCAGTTGGACTAAATTATCCAAGTCAGGCTGGTAGCTGGACCAGACTTCAATCCTGGAGAGGAAAAATCTTGCCAGCCCAGGCCCCTTTCTTCTGGGTGATACTGTCCTAGTGCAAGTCCAGGATCCCTGCTCTTCTCCACTATTCTGTTGTCTGAATTCTCTCCTGACGTCTCCTCCTCTCTCCTCCTCGGAAAAGCCCAATTTAATGAGCAACCGTGTGCATGTTTGAGGCTAAGGGGTGGAGCTGGCAGTGACAAGAGTAACCACCAGAGGGAGCCTGTGCCTAAGACGAGGCTGAGTGGGGGCCTAGAGGAGCCACTTCGAGGATTTTTTTCTTTTCAGGGCAGTAAGGCTGCCAAGCCTTCCATCCTGGGGTAGCTTCCTGTGGACCTGGGAGTCTAGAGCTGCCTTCTCCCCGCTTTCTGACTCCTCCTCTCTTTTCCGGACCACCCAGGTCAGTGTGAACCAAACCCTGGTTCATCTGCACAATGTGGAATACTTCCTAAGGACAGGTTCCCTGACAGCCATATTCAACACGAGTTTCAGTCTTCCAGTCCTTTGACCCCAACCCACAACTCCCATTAGCCGCTGCTGCCCATCCCTCCCCTGGAACCTCATTGACTCAGGTGTTCCCATCCCTGCTCCTCTCCTGATTTGGGGATTGGGTGGCCCTGGGTAGTACCAGCTGTAGATTCCTTCCACCCCCACCCCAACTCCCAAGACGGCCTCAGTTCAGTGGCTTTCTCACCCCCGCCCCCCTACTGCCCCAGGTGGCCTGGTCCTTCCTTCAGCTCCACCTGACTTCCATCAGTTTCAGGTCTGGATTAACCAGTCAGTCTGGCCTATGGGAAGAAGGGAAGAAAGCTGGAGAATCTCTAAGGCTCAGAGGCTAATCCCTTCTTCTCACCCCAGTCAGTTTCTTCATCCACAATAATTGTTAAACCTATTATGGGCCTGGCATTGTGATACATACTAAGGATATAAAACTACAAATAACCATGGTCTCTGCCCTCAAGGAACTTGTATACTAATCAGGGAAATGAACAAATAGCCAGGCAATCGCCACACAAAAAAAGAGTGGGCCTGGTGTGCAGTGGCTCATTCTTGAAATCCTAGCACTTTGGGAGGCTGAGGCAGGGGATTGCTTGAGACCAAGAGTTCAAGACCAGCCTGGTTAACATAGGAAGACCCAATCGCCACAGAAAGATTTAAAAATTGAGCATAGTGGCACACACCTTTAGTCTTAGCTACTGGGGAGGCTGAGGTGGGAGGATCACTTGAGCCCAAGAGTTCAAGGCTACAGTGAGCTATGATCAGGCCACTGCAGTCCAGCCTGGGAGACGGAACCAGATTCTGTCTCAAAAAAAAAAAAAAAGAAAAGAAAAAAAGTGGCTGGAGAAAAGACCAGAGAGAGGCAGGACCAGACACAAAGGAAGGGATATCTTTGTTAGGAGTCTGGCCTTTACCCTGAATATTGGACTAGGTGCTGCACTTGATCAGATTTGTTAGTTATAATGCGCTGGTTAATCAAGGTTAGATTTGAGGACATAGGGATAACAACTAGAAAGCCACTGTAACAGTCTCAATGACAGGCAGCCAGGACTAGGCTGAAGGCAGGGTCGGGGTATGGGAGGAGAACAGGAGTGGTCCTTGGATACTGGCCTACACCAGGTCCAATTTCCTGCAGGCCACATGTAGAAGAAGCGGTCAGGCTCTGACCTCTGACCCTTGCAGAGGCTGGAGAAGATGTGGGTCGGTGTAGTCCTGTGGTCTGGCCATTGGGCAGTGCGGAGACTGTGGACTGTGTTCGGATAGTGGATCCCTTGGTGAGGGAAAGGAGGTGCAGAACTGGGGCTGGCAAGGTTGGGGATAGGGGTGGGTAGTAGGAAGGTGAAAGGAGGGATTGGGCCCCCAAGGCCACACAGGCAGGTAGAGGAGCCTTATGCTTTGCTTCCCCCCTTCGCCCAGAGTGCTTGCTGGTACTGTGCACAGGGCTCCCCCGGCCTAGCTTTATCTTCACCTTCCCATTTTCCATAGGCTACTGCCATGTGAACCTGAGAAAGCTCTGGAGGTGAGGCACGCCTATGCAAGTTCTCCTGCCCATTGGCTTAAGATCCTCCCCCTCACCTACCCAGGAACTTCAGACCCTCCCATCTTCTCTTGCCCAGGAAGCTTGGATCTGAGACTTTGTCCACTACTCAAAATCTTTAGCTCCAGAACTTCCCCTTTTTCTCAGGCACCCAAGGTCAAGGACTTCAACTTCTGGATCTCCCTTTTCCTCTCAACGTCTTGTTCAAGGATCCTTCCTACATGAAAAACCTCAGACTTGGGATCTCCACCCACCTATTCAGAGATCTCTGACTCGGGAAGACCATATTGAGTCATCTCTCTGATGGCCCTCTCACATACTCCATCAAAACCCAGTCATGTGAAGATATCTGCATCCCTGAGCTATTTTCCAAAGTCCTGAGATGCAGTTTGGGATCACTTGCACCCTCCACACTGGAGATGGGGGATGAATATGGGCCAATGTAATCAAGCACCCAGCCTCTAAAGACAGGTAAGTTACCATCTGAGCCCCTCTAGTCTGTGCTGTAGATGTTCTTATTTCTTGGCTTGGGGAGTCAGCAGGAACGTGGGCCTCCTCCACCCACAGGAGGCCCTGCTAGTAGGTGGTCCCAAAGGATTTCCTTGAGCCGTACAACTCTAAGGAAAAACCTGGCCTCCTTTCTTTGCCCATGTTCCAGAGGCCCATAAAGGTGGACCTTCTCTGGTCCTCCAGGCAGGGAAGGAGGACCAAGCTAAACCTCAGGCGGAGAAGCAACAGTAATTCAGCAGGACCATGAATAGGAAGAAGCTTCCAGCTTTTGTCTATCCCCAGCTTCCCACTGAGGAGCCATAATTGGCCCAGCCTCAAGACCAAGACAATAAGGAGCTCCTCCCGACCAGGAAGGGGCTGAGGTGGAGGCCGAGGGAGGAACTATCCCTAACCCTGGGCTTCTGGGAAGAGCAGTAGCTTAAGGGCTGGTAGCTTAACTCCCAGTGTTGGTAGACAGCCTGGTTTGAGGGCCAGGACAAGGGCCCTCTAAGTGCTAGATGAGGCCAAGGTGCTATCTCAAGACTTCAGTGAGGCTGAGGAACCATCCCAGGACTTGGCCATGCAGATGAGCCACATCGGGATCTCCATGAAGCTGAAGAGTTAACATCAGCTATGGATAGGACCGAGAGCTACTCCCCTCCCTTGGGAGACTAAGGAACTGTCCCTAGTCCCATATGAGCCTATTAAGCCCACAAGAAGGCTGTGTAGAATGCAAGCTGCAAGTCCCAGCTGAGAACAAAGGTGGGCAGTCCTAACCTTGGCCCCAGCCTTGGATAAGGGGTTGCTGGGGCTCAGGGTGATGGTGAGTAGCAGCATCCAGAGCCCTACCCTAAGCTACATCCAGGCCGAGGGGTCACTTGGGTAGAAGTGGGCATAGGGCCCAGGCCTCTTTGGACATGATCTTGTTTAACAGACACACATCAGTCTATGCTATAGATGCTCTTATTTCTTGGCTTGGGGAGTCAGCAGGAATGTGGGATCCTCCAAGTAGCTCTGCTCCAGTGAATCTTGTTATTAATACTAAGCCAGCGAATTCTGCAGGGAGCTCTCCTGTCTGTGGCAAATCTTCCCCTAAACCAGAGGCTACTCCAGGAACCCTGGGTGAGACAGGCATGGACCCACAGACCACTGCAGTTCCATCTGGGAGCAAGAGAGCCCTGGGGAAAGGAAGGGTGTAGCTTTGCAGTCCCCCTCCTCACAACAGGCTAGAGAAGCTAGCATTGAGCCAGGCATGAGGAGTGCATCCAAGCTCAAGCAGGTAGCAGCTCCTGGGTGGTTGAGTGAGGTGGCTCTACTCTTAGAGTTGCTACTTTCTAACTGACTGGCCTTGGTCAAGTCACTTAATTTTTCTAAATCTCTATTTCCTCACCTGTAAAATGGGGATACTATTATTAAATAGTACTTTCTCCATAGGATTATGAGAAGCATTAAATGGGGGATTATATAAAGACCAGCAGAGTGCCTGGCACATATTAAATGCTCATAAATGTTGATTACTTTCATGATTGGAAGTATATGCTTTAGCCAAAAGATCCAGATCCAGGCTGGCATGGTGGCTCACACCTGTACTCCTAATGCTCTGGGAGGCTGAGGCAGGTGGATCACTTGAGCCTAGGAGTTTGAGACCAGGCTGGGCAACAGTGAGACCTGTCTCTACAAAAAATAAAATAATTAGCTGGGCGTGGTGGTGCACGCCTGTAGTCCCGACTGCTTAGGAGGCTGAGGCAGGAGGATTGATTAAGCCCATGAGTTGGAGGCTGTAGTGCGCTATGATGACGCCACTGTACTCTAGCCTAGGCAACAGAGCAAGACCCTGTTTCAAAAAAAAAAAAGATCCAGATCCAACCACTTTCTCTATAACCCACAACCTCTGAGATCCTCAGCTGTTTAAAAACACACATCTGTGTATATATTAAATTGTGTATATATTGAACGCACACATATATATCTTAAAAATTGCTTCAGAAGACAGAAGAGATTGCATATACAGTTTCTACCATGGCCCCCTCCAACTCCTAGGCACCCCTCCCTGATCAGTGTGTCCCAGAAATGATTTCCTATGTCAATCACACGGAGGCCTTGTCCAGATGGTGCCCAGGCCTCTAGGCCTCAGTGGTCTGATGCCTGGAGGGTAGTCATAAGTCCCGAGGTGGAGCAGGAGGTGGAGTGCCTGGGTCCCATAGGATGTCCTCATATAGACTTAGAACTGGGCCTGAGGGCCGTCCTTGAGCCCCAGTCTGCTCCAGCAGGGTTCTGAGCAAGCCCACAGTGAGAGGGGCATCTGCCCCAGGCTCAGGGAATGGGGTGGGGGGCCCCACCTCATCTGGAAGGTATGTCCGCAGTAGAAGCAGGATCTCAGCTGGAGCCAGTTCTGGTGGGCATAGGAGGCCAAGGAGTGGGAGGTGAGCATCAAGCTGGCGGTGTTGGGCAAACTCGGCCAGCAGCATTTTGAAGATCTCACTCCTAAGCAGAGGGCTGGAGGGGCCGAGGGCCAGGCCAGCATCCAGAGCCCGCTCCCACTGTTCCTTTTGTACCAACTGCCCTACAGCTTGAAGCACAGCTTTAGGTCTCCCACTGCCCAAGAGAAGCTCTAGCTCCAGTGCCTCAGGCCTGGCCCCCTCCTCACCTAGCACTGCCAGGGCGCGGCGATACAGGGGCAACCCCGGGCTCCCTGCCCCCCAGCCCGGCCCACCCTGCTGCTGTGCCAGCTCCACAAAGGGTGGCAGCCATCGAGGCTCCAACCGGCAGAGGCATTGGCACAGGAGTTCAAAGGGGGGAAGTATCCCATTAGGAGGTTCATTTCCAGCTGTTGTACTCCATAGCACCTTCTTCCACACATCTGGTGGAGCTTGAGACCTTAGCTTGCCATTCCCATCTGGCTGGAGCCGCAGGGTCCTAAGGGTGGCAGCCCAGGCTGCTGTAGGAAGGGCTTGGAAAACAGTGTTGAGTTGGGCCAGATGGTCTCCCACCAACTCGGTCCTCAGCAGGCGAGCCACTTCCTGCTCTGCTAGCTCAGTCCAGCCAGCCTCCTCATCATCCCCAGCCACCAGCTGAGCCTTGAGCTGCTCTAAGCCTCGATAATCCCGAAGCTCAGCCCTCAATGTGGTCAATAGTGTAGATGGGGGTAAGTGGCCCTGGAGGATGGAGGCTAGAGCTTGAGGTGCCCGGAATGTGCTATTGTGTCTCAGTTCCTCTGGGGTGAGCTTGGCACCCCGCAGGCTCCGCCGCTGGTAGTACCCGCAGGCCTCCTCAAACACGAGGTCCTTGGCTGAAGGCAGCTCTACACTCTGGGGGGCTTCCCAGCCCACACAAAACAGACCCAAGGCTGAAAGCAAACGAAGACCCCCTCGGGTCTCCAGCTCTGACTCATCCTCCATGCCAGGGGCTGGGGGTTCCAGCATATGTACTCTGTCTGTACTTAGGACCTTCCTCTCCAGCAGCTGCCCACTGCCCATGTCCAGCAGTTCCAAGGTAGAGCCCAGCACACAAGCCAGAGTACCGTGAAATGTTCCCAGGGCTGCAGATCCCTGAAGGCCTACAGGTGCTTCCTGCAGGGTGCCCACAGTCCGGGTACCACCGTGGGACTGCACTAGGTGCACCGTGCCCTTGAAGTCAAGCAACAGCAGGCCCTGGGGAGTTGGGGCCCAGGTATGTACAGCCAATGGCTCCCTGGGGGACAACAACCCAGGAAGGCTTCGTAGCAGGGTCCGGAAGTCCCATGTGTCCCCTCGTCCTGGATTCAGGCTCTTACTGTGTGAGAGGCCAAGACATGGGGCAGCCACCATCACTTTGCCCTTTCCTAGGCTCCAGATGAGCAGAATGTGGGCCACACCAGGCCAGGTGGTGGCAGTGGGCACCAGGAACAGGTCCTTGCGGGAGGCCAGCAGCCCAAAACGGGGGCAGTGGTGTAGCAGGACATGTGTGCGGCCCAAATTGGTGGTGGCCTCCCCGCTGGGCTCCAGGGTGCGGAGGCACACGCAGTGGCTGAAAGCGGCTGCAGGCGGACCAAGCCGACCCTCAGTACCGACCTGACGCTCCTCGCACCACACCAGGCGGCCTCGGGGCGCCGCCACGGCCACCACGCGGGCTCCACCGCCCGGACACAGCTCGGTGCTCTGCAGTAGCCGCCAGCTAGGCCCCACCCCCGCGCCCCACACCTCGGCTAGGCCACTCTCCCACACCAGGACCAGCGCAGGTCGCGCCGGCCACGGCAGGAAGAAGGCGTCTAGTGGTGAGGGCTGGCCAGTCGGCCAGGAACGCTCCAGTTCCGCGCCGGGTCCACGCACCACGACCAGCAGCTGCGGGGCCGGCGCCCCAGGGGTTCGCAGCAGCAGCAGGTGGCGGCCGTCCGCGCTGCTGCGGACTCGGACTGCTGGGTCCCCGGCCAGTAACTCCCGGAGCCGGGCCACGCCGCTGAAGTTGCTCAGGTCCGAGAGCAGGCGCAGAGTCCCCGCACGCTTCATGGTGCCACCCGCTCCGGAGCACACCCAGACCGGAGGCCCGGCTCTGTCTGTGGTTCTTGGGGTAGTCGAGAGTCGGGGCTGTGACTTCCGTCCCCAGTCGATGAGGTGGGCCGAGGCCGGGTAGGACTATCGACTCCGCCCCGCCCCGCCAGGCTAGCTCTGGGATTGCCCCCGCCTGCGCCGGGCGGCGCGACACGCCCACCAGGGGAGGAGCCGCGGGAGCATCGCCGGGGGAGGAGCCTCAGCAGCACCCAAGGGTCTCAGCGCCTTGGACCTCACCTGCCTTAGGGATGTTCTCCGAGCCGGGATGTAGGCCCGCTGCCCCAGGCCCCAAGAAGCCGCGGAGTGGCCCCGAGTTGCGAGCGTCCCTCTCCCAAGGCTTTCACCTCAATTTACGCATTCATTTATTCATGAGATTTTTATTGCGCACATACTTTGTGCAAGGCTCTGAGTAGACAGCCCTGAACAAAATAGAAAACTTCAACCTCATGGAGATGATGATCTAATGGAAATAATAGTTAACACTTCCACAGCGCTTCCTATGTGACAGCTTTTTCTGCACCTCGCCTTCCCCTTTTACAGATACGGAAGGAAAACGAAGCAGAGAGATTAAGCAATCTGGCTGAGATCACACGGGTATTAAGTGGTAGAGGTGGGATTTCAACCACAGGCAATCTGGCTCCAGACTTAGTCCACTAAACCACTTTATCATAGCAACGATTCACCCAAACCAACAGTCTGCTAGAAAAAAAAAAAGAAAGAAAGAAAACTTAGAGGCACTGAGTTTGTGTGTCATCTCTCCAGTGGTGACGCCTACAAATTTACATGCAGGGTCCTTCCACCCTTTGATTGCCCTTTCAAGTGAGTGGTAGTCCTCCTCTCTCCAAGGTCGGTCCCTCTTTATGAGCCCTGCCTCTCCTCCCTCACCCCCATCTTCCGTGAGAACCTGTATCAGTTTCTGTTTCATCAGCCTCATTCTGTTCTCATCTTCAGCATAGAAACACCCTCCAGTCTGTCTTGTCTTGGAATTCACTCTTTCATCCTCATCTCCCCACCTCCACCCCATCATTCTGTCTCCCTTTCCTTTCTCAGTCAAGTTTCTTGCAAAGATCCTCCACTTCCTTTCCTTCCATCCTCAGACCACTGCTTCCCTGAAATAGCTTTTGCTGAGATCTTCAAGGACATTTTTATTTCCTTTTTTCTCTGAGATATTTGACAACTTTCTCATTACCGCCTGGACTAGAGTGCAGTGGCATCATAATAGTTCACTGCAACCTCCATCTCCTGGGCTCCAGTGATCCTCCTGCCTCAGCCTCCTGAGTACCTGGGACTACAGGCCTGGGGCACCATGCCCAGCTAATTTTTGTATTTTTTGTAGGGGGGTGGTCTCGCTCTTGCTCAGGCTGGTCTCAAACTCCTGGCCTCAAGCCACTGTGCCAAGCCAGTCTCCTCTTTTTAAAGACAGCACTATCTTCAGAGTTTTGTTTGTCTTTGGTTCATCTTCCTCCACCATCCTTTAAATGTTGGTGCTCTTCCTCCCATGCCCCAATTCCATCTTGGGTCATTTTCTTTTCTCTTTTGTTCTTTTTTTTTTTTTTTTTAACGCTTTTCCTAAGCCATCTTCCTATTCCTCATGGTTTAAGCCATTACTTCTAAGCCAATGGCTCAAAAATATTTATCTACAGCCAAAATATTTATGCTGAGTTCCAGTAAAGGGTATCCAAATGTCTACTAAATATTTCTGCCTGGATGTCTCACAGACATTTCAATCTCAACATGTCTTAAACATCATCTTCCTGCCCAAAATTGCTTCTCCTCCAATTGCTCCTTGTTACCATAGGATTTCTTTCATTTTTGTATCCTATCCTCATAGACAAAGAAAGTCCTCAATAAGTATTTTGTGAAGGAATGAGTACACTTGCATGACACATGTTTGTGTGTCATATCACTTAGGAACCTTTTCATTAAAAGTTAGAGACTTTAAGTTAGCTGGACACAGTGGCCCATACCTGTAGTCCCAGCTACTCAGGAGACTGAGGCAGGAGGATCACTTGAGGCCAGGAGTTGGAAGCTGTAGTGCACCATCAATGCACCTGTGAGTAGTCACTTCACTGCAGCCTGGGCAACACAGGGAGACCCTATTTCTAAAAAAAAAAAAAAAAAAAAAAAGTTACAGAAATAGACCATAGATAGCTATCTGAAGTAAAAGTGAAATTATTTAGAAGAATGTAAGTGGCTCACAGGAGTCTGCAGGAGAAAGAAAGAATAAGCTTGGAAACTGAGCAGGAACCAAGGCGCTCACTGAAGACCAAGAAACAGGAAGCACAATTGTTTTTCAGCAGGGACCATTTATCCAGGACACCATGGTCCCTGGTGCTACATGAGTTGGTCACTGCACTGGAGGACAGCATCTGTTATGAATAAATTCTGATCATCTGTTCATCTTTGCATCTTGCTCAAGAGCCAAAGCCCCTGGAGGCTGCACCCAGTGGCCTAGCCCAGGTCACATGCTCTCATTTACCCTGGTTACTCAGGGCATGGTTTTTCATTTAGACTATACCCAAAGGAAGAGTCCTCCAGAATAAGAAGTGAAGAGTTTAATGTGGATAACCAAACCAATTTGACATAGGATTTTTTTATCCCCATTTTCCAGATGAGGAAACTAAGGCTCAGAGAGCTCAAGTAATGGTCCAAAGTCATACAGCTAGTATGTAGCAGACCTGGGATCATTCCCACAGTGTTCCAGAGGTAGTGCTCTTATCTGTTCAGTATATGGTCTTCTATGCATACTCTAGTCTGAATCTGTATTAAATTCACTTCCCTGGCAGTGAATTCAGTCTCATACCCTCTCCTTTCCTTTTCTCCTTTTTTCTAACACTTGACTCCATCTTCACCTTTCCCAGACAGCCTCTGGAGATTGACATGAAATTTTCCCTTTTCTGAATTTTCGAGGTATTTACAATTTGAACCTTTCTAAGACTGTCCTTGATAATTCACTGATATTCAAAACACTTAATTGTACATATTTCTATCTCTGTATCTATCACCTTGTTAAAATATAACCTTGGAATTCTAATTTGTTTTCTTGCTATTTTTTTTTTTTTAATTTTTATTTTTGAGACAGAGAATCGCTTTGTTGCCCAGGCTAGAGTGAGTGCCATGGCATCAGCCTAGCTCATAGCAACCTCAAACTTCTGGGCTCAAGCAATCCTCCTGCCTCAGCCTCCCAAGTAGCTGGGACTACAGGCATGTGCCACCATGCCTGGCTAATTTTTTCTATATATTTTTAGTTGTCCAGCTAATTTCTTTCTGTTTTTTGTAGAGCTGGGGGTCTAGCTCTTGTTCAGGCTGGTCTAGAACTCCTGACCTCAAGCAATCTTTCCGCCTCGACCTCCCAGAGTGCTAGGATTACAGGCATGAGCCACCGCGCCCAGCCCTAATTTGTTTTCTTTTTACTACTCCTAGGATTGAGTATTCAGAAGGTATGGAACAAAATTTTGTTGAAAAGAAATCAGGTCTGGAACAGGATTCTTTCGGCTGGACAGGAGGCTCCTAAGTGGGGTTTAAGAACTATTGGAGTTCACCTCATGTTACCTTCCTCTTGCCCTTTCCCACTCTTTTATATTCTATTAGGGTCCAGATTTTTGAAAAAAAATTTAATTTGCTAATGATGTCTTATACACTCCTGTGTAAATAGAGAAGAAAAAGAAAAATCTACCAAGAAAGAACCTGAGCCTCTGGTTTAAGAGCTCTTTCCTGATAGATCTGGATTCAAACTCTTCACCTCATACTAACTCTAGAACATCAGGCAAGCTATTTAATCACTCAGAAACTTTGTTTTCTCATCTGTGAAGAACCTATTCATTACAAGGATTGAAACACACACACATACACATACACATACAAACACAGTGGGTGCCTGGTACATCTTTTTCAGTCTCCCATTTGCATATAAAAAACCAGAGACTCAGAGAGTTTATTTGCCAAGTTAACATAGCCTTACATGGTGCTGCACATACATTAGGCACACACATATTTGTTGAATGAATTTGTTTCCAATCTTTCACTTACAAGTTGCAATAAACATCCTGGTGTATATATTTTTCCAAACTTTGCCAGTATTTCTAGAGGATGCATTTATTCCTAGAAGAAGAATTGCTGAGTTCAAAGTGTCGGCCATATTTCAAAAACCTATTGCGACTCGATCCAGCAGGCCCTCAATTGATGTTTCCTTCGCTAATTTCTTTCTCGCGATGCCTTCCGGGAGTTGTAGTCTTTGCGATGCTTGCTGGGAATCCTAGTCTGAGCCAGTCTCAGGAAGCAGGCGAGGACGAACCTATTACGAGACGGGCTTTAGGACCCGGCGGGGGACGGCGGGCCGGGGAAAGGGTCGGGGAGGTCGGGAGCGCGCCCGTGAGCCCGGAGCAGCGGCGGCGTTGGTGGCGTCGGGAGCGAGCGAGCCCGGGAGCGGTGCGGGTGGTGGAGGAGGAGCCGGGAGCTCGGTAAGCGGCGCCAGCCGGGTCCGGTCCTCGAACGTGGGCAACCCCTGCGGGTCCGGCCATACTAGGCCTTGGCCCTGAGGCGGCTCTGGGGGCGGGGCCTGCGCTTGCCGCGGGGACGACAGGGTGACGAGGGGCGGTGCGGGGGGTTGAGGGAAAGAGGGAGGGAGGACTGCTGCTGAGGCTGCGTGTGGCCGGGAGGGCTGGGCCTGGGGGTGGCTGAGCCAAGCGAGAAGCTGCCTCGCTCCTCCAGCCGCTGGTCCTTTGGACCACTTGGTCCCAGGCACGTCTCCCTCTCCCCGTCCCTGCTGGGGCCTTTTGGTAGCTGAGGCGCTGACCTTTGACCCCAGCAGGGGCTGACCTCGGCCCTTCCAGCTGCCTCGAGAGCCTCTCCTCTCAGGTCGTACCTGGCCCTGGGGTGCGGGCGTGGGGCAGACCTCTGAGAAAGACTAGAAGAAGGCTGGTCGGTCTGAAGATTCCAGGTTTCCCGGAAGGGCTCTCATCCCCTCCCCCTCCGTCTCTGACCTACAGGCTTTAGCCCACCCTTCACCCTGAACCAGTGAAGCTACTGTGTTTTCTTGGGGTTACTGAGTGCGAGCCCTGGAAAGGAATCTGTTCCCAGGCAGGTGTGGGGAAGAAACAAGAAGAAAACTGGTTCCTGGGGAAGGAGAGCATCAGAAGCTGAGGAGGGCTGCCTCTGGCGAATGGGGAAGCAGCAACTTGGGCCAGGCCCCATTAAATGTTTCTGGATCTTAAGACCCTCCTCAGTTCTTCCTCTCCAGAAAAAGTTTTGAGCTTAGTGAGAGCTGTTTCTTTATCTTGAGCTCTCAGTTACTTTGTAAACCAGGGCAAATATGATTTGTGTCCCTGCCCTTAGCACAATTGGAATTATTGGGTGTACCTTCAGTTTGATTTGTGTGCACAGTAGTTTCTATATGAAGGCTTTCAGGATATCAGATCAGAGCCTAGGGAAAGGTAGATCCTTCTTGTTAGGATTGTAAAGGGGGAAATTCCCATTTTTATTGAATAGAGAAGGTTTTAAATTGTTTTCATTGGATTTTTATTATATTCTATTCACTTGTTCAACATTTGTGTAATTAAAAAAAATTGAAAACCCCAATGCAGTTGTTACAAAATTTGGAGTTTCACATAGAGCATAGTTTAGGAATCCATAAAATTTGGGGAAAATGGCTAAATGACAAATTGACCCATGAGGGTGAACTGTTTATTCATCACACATTTATTGAGTACTTAGTATGTAACTAATACTGGGATTAGAAATAATGAGTTTCTTTCCTCAAGGACATTAAAGAGACATATTTAGATGAAATTTTGTAGTGCTGTGTGTTAATATATCCATATAAAGTCATTTATACAGTGTGGTGGGAATACTGTCATTGCTTGGGAGAGACAGGGAAATCTTTGCAGGGAGAAATATTTGAGTTGGTGTTGAAGGATGAGTAGGAGCTTCACAAGTGAGAAAGGCATTCCATTTTGAGAGAATAGCATTCCCAAAGGCATGGTGAAGGTGTGAGGGAAAAAAAATAATCTGGTGTTTTAACTGTTAGAAATTTGTCAAAAATAGGATATGTGGTGGGGGAAATTGCTAGGAAGTGAGACTCAAAAGAAACTGGGGACTGGGGAGCCATTGGGTTTTTTGTTTTGTTTTTCCAGAAGCAGGGTCTCTGTCACCCAGACTGGAGCACAGTGGTATGATCATAGCTCATTGCAGTCTTGAACTCCCAGGCTCAAGCCATCCTTTCACTTCAGCCTCCCCTGAGTAGCTAGGACCCCAGGTGTGTGCCACCACACCCGGCTAATTTTTTTTAAATTTTTTGTAGACATAGGGACTCTCTGTGTTGCCCAGGCTGGTCTCGAACTCCCGACTTCAGCAATCCTCCCACCTTATCCTCCCAAAGTGCTGAGACTACAGGAGTGAGCCACTGTGCCCAGCCTATAGTTTTCATTTTATACTTAGGTGGTAGTCATGAGGCTTGTATGGTTCAACAAGAAAGGAAATGAGAAGATATGAGTGACATTGTGCTCTTTGAGTTCAGGGTTTGAGCAGGAGATAGTATTTTTTTTTTTTTTTTTTTTTTTGAGACAGAGTTTCACTCTCTTGCCTGGGGCGAGTGCCATGGCGTCAGCCTAGCTCACAGCAACCTCAAACTCCTGGGCTCGAGCAATCCTACTGTCTCAGCCTCCCGAGTAGCTGGGACTACAGGCATGCGCCACCATGCCTGGCTAATTTTTTCTATATATATTTTTAGCTGTCCAGTTAATTTCTTTCTATTTTCGGTAGAGACGGGGTCTCGCTGTTGCTCAGGCTGGTCTCGAACTCCTGAGCTCAGGACTATCCGCCCGCCTCGGCCTCCCAGAGTGCTAGGATTACAGGCATGAGCCACCGCGCCCGGCCAGGAGATAGTATTAATTTACAAAAGTTTCCTGCTTGTTGAGAAAAGGGTCTTACAATAAATTCTCATTCTGGGAATTGTCAGAAAAACAGGGTTTTCAATCAGAATTTCTTGAAATCCTGTCAGTTTGGGGTTGGTTCCTCATTTTGAAGTTACATGCATTCCTTCTTGTGTAAGATAATTTGAAAGGGAACCTGAGGTGGTTATTTTTATTTAAACCTCTTCATCTGCATTATTAGTTTGTGACACTAGGCAAACTCAGTAGATGCTGATGGGACTGGATTGAACTCTCTGAAGCTAGTTTACGTGTAGTGGGTACAGACTATGGCTGATACCTAGAATAGAGATTGGAAAATTCCTGGTTTTGCCACTTGCTGCTTAGTCCCAGGAAAGTTTCTGAGTTACTTCCACTTTCAAGTAGGCTAAACACCCACTCTGAGGTTAGCTCTGTCCAGAGCATACACAAGATAGGGACCCTGCCTAATAATGACTCGTGTACTTACTTAATCAGTCTGGTTCTGTCTTAGCATCTAGACAGTAGGGATGATGCTTGTCAGGCATCCTGAGTTGACTGCCTTTTCTTGGATAAAGTAGGAACATTGATATTATAGATATGAGTTTGGAGTTTCCATAGAATTGAATTTAACTGAATCTGGTTATTAATGTTCCACTATTAATTCCCACCTGATTTTTTGCCCTAATAGACATTCTGATGGGGAGAGGGCTACCAGAAAGAAAGATATAGTGGCTTTACCACTTTCGAGTGGTGTTACATTGGGCAAAGTAAAATGCTCTTTGTAAAATTAAGATGATAGTACCTATTTCATCTGATTATTGTAGGGATTAAATACAATATATTTAGGCTGGGCACGGTGGCTCACACCTGTAATCCTAGCACTCTGGGAGGCTAAGGCAGGAGGGTCACTTGAGCTCAGGAGTTCAAGACCAGCCTGAGCAAGAGCAAGACCCTGTCTCTACTGACAATAGAAAAATTAGCCAGGAGTCAGCTTGCGCATCTGTAGTCCCAACTACTCAGGAGGCTGAGGCAGGAGGATCACTTGAGCCTAGGAGTTTGAGGTTGCAGTGAGCTATGATGATGCCATTGCACTGTACCTGGGGCAACCGAGAGAAACTGTCTCAAAAAAACCCCAAAAACAATACATTTAAAGCACTGAGAACAGTACAGAGTTTATAGGGAGTACTACTCAGTAATGTTATGTATTATTATTATTACCTGTTTTTTTTTTTTTTTTTAGAGGCAGGATCTCGCTTTGTCGCCTAGGCTGGAGTGCAGTGGTGATCATAACTCACTGCAGCCTCAAATTTCTAGGCTCAAGGGATCCTCCCACCTTAGCCTCCTGAGTAGCTAGGACAACAGGTGTACATTACCATGCTTGGCTAATTTTGTTATTTTTTTGTAGAAACGGGGTCATGGGCTGTGTTGCTCAGGCTGGTCTCAGGCTCCTGGCCTTGAGTGATCCTCCTTGGCCTCCCAAAGTGCTGGGATTACAGACATGAGCCACTGTACTTGACCTCTGGTTGTTATTTTAGTGTCCTGAATGTTCAAGCCTGGAGTCCGTACTAACCTGTGTTCTGTGTGGGTGCTGTTAAATTTCACATATATGTGAACACGCTTAATGCTTTTTTTTTTTAGATTAAGGAATAATATCAATAATGTGAGATGTACAACTTGATTTCTTTTTAACATATGCCCCCATTTGTGTGACCTCCACTTAGTTTAAGATTGAGCACATTTTCAGCACCTCAGAAGGCTTCCCTGTGCTCCCCTCCCACTCATCATCCCACCGCTATTCTGACCTCTGTCACCACAGATTAATTTTGCCTTCTTAAACTTCATATAAATGGCATCATCAAATTGTAATCTTTTATTTTGGATATTTTTCATTCAACATTTTCTGTGAGATTTATCCATGTTGTTTCATGTATCAATAATTTGTTCTTTTAAATTTTTTTCGAGACAGGGTCTCAAGCTGTTGCATGGGCTAGAGTGCGGTGGCGTCATCGTAGCTCACTGCAACCTCAAACTCCTGGGCTCAAGCAATCCTCCTGCCTCAGCCTTTCAAGTAGCTGGGACTGCAGACACATGCCACCAAGTCTGGCTAATTTAAAAATTTTTCTTGCAGATTATTTCTTGTTTTGTTGCTCAAGCTGGTCTCAAACTTTTGGCCTTAAGTAATCCTCTTGCTTTGGCCTCTCAAAGCGCTAGGATTACAGGCATAAGCCACTGTGCCTGGCCTTAAATTTCTGTATTAATACTCTGTCGTATGAATATACCATAATATTCCCATTCTGTTGCTGATGGCTATTTGAATTCTCCTTATATAGTTAAAAAATTCACAAACACAAAACACCCACTTTAATAAACTTTATGAAAACATTTCAAAAAGGGACTATTTATGCTCTAGTCTAGGCATACCAGCACTTCTGTTTTTTGGACATGTCAAGTGTGTTCAAATCTTGGGGTGTTTGCACTTGCCATTCCCTCCTTCTGGAATACTTTTCCCAAGATTTTCACTTGGCTGGTTCCTTCCTGTTATTCCAGATCTCAGCCCAAGTATGGAGGCCTACTTTGATCTCTCAATCTAAAGTAGTCCCCTGGGCAATTTGTCTTCAACGCACTTAACCACTGTCTCAGTTTATCTTACTTGTTGTCTGTCTGCCTTCAACTAGAGTGAAAATTCTGTGAGAGCAGGGATCTCTTTTGTCTTGTTCACTGCTGCATCCCTAGTGCCTGGCACCTAAGAAGTTGCTCAATAAATTTTTTTTCTCCGGAGACAGGGTCTTGTTCTGTCACCTGGGCTAGAATGCAGTGGTGTCATCATAGCTCACTGCAACCTCAAACTCCTGGCTCAAGCGATGTTTCTGCCTCAGCCTCCCGAGTAGCTGAGCCTACAGGCATGTGCCACCACGCCCAGCTAATTTTTTTATTTTTATAGAGATGGGGGTCTCCCTCTTGCTCAGGCTGGTCTTGAACTCCTGAACTCAAGCAGTCCTTCCATCTCAGCCTCCCAAAGTGCTAGGATTACAGGCATGAGCCGCTGCACCCCGCCAATAAATATTTTTTGAATGAATGAATGCATGCTTGATCTATACGTGTTTTTTCTTTCTAAATTGTGGGCACATTTAATTTTATTCATTTTCCTCTTTTCATTTCCTTTTCTCTTTTCTCTCTTCTCTCCTTTTTCTTTTCTTATATACTGGTTGAAGTGTTTTAGGATGTTTACTGTGGCATCTAGCTGCAGCATTTGTTTTTGACTCTGCCTCAGTGTGAAGAGAGGGTGATAACTTGGCTAGCAGTCCATTACAAATGTGAACTTAGAACTCCAGACCATTAAATTTGGAAGCCAGCAGAGAGATGTCCCATTGTTTCCTTTTATACTTTGGCAAATTGAGGCCCAGGGAGAGAAAAGAAATTTAAGTTTATAGAAAGAGTGTGTAAGAATTGGGACTAAAACCCAAGACTTCTGATAGATTAACTGTGTTAACTGTTAACTCCCAGGAAATTAGAGTTCCTATTAAATTCATTTTCTGGTACTAGAGTTGGTAAGCATTGTGCTCAAGAAGACAATAAGATAAATGAATAACCAACCACCTAAGTGTAAACTAGCATTCCTTGCATATTAGACATTTGAACAGTTATGCCTTTAGATTGGACCACTTCGTCCTGCAAGGATGTGAAGTGATATGCTTTTAACATTTCTTGTAGGACAGGTCTGGTGTTAATGAAATCCCTTAGCTTTTGTTTGTCTGGGAAAGCATTTCTCCTTCATGTTTGAGGGATATTTTTGCAGGATATAATATTCTAGGGCTAAGGATTTTTTTTTCCTTTGGCACTTGGGATATGTCATGCCACTCTTTCCTGGCCTGTAAGGTTTCCACTGAGAAGTCTGCTGCCAGATGTATTGGAGCTCCTTTATATGTTTTTTTTTTGTTTTTTCTTGCTTCCTTAGGACCTTTTCTTTATATGTGACATTTGGGAGCTTAATTAGAAAATGCCTTGAGGTAGTATTGTTTGGGTTAAATCTGCTTGATATTCTTTGACCTTCTTGTACTTGCATATTGATATCTTTGTCTAGGTTTGGAAAGTTCTCTGTTATTTTTTTGAATAAACTTTATACCCCAGTCTCTCTTTCTCTGCCTCCTCTTTAAGGCTAATAACTCTTAGATTTGCCCTTTTGAGGCTATTTTCAAGATCTTGTAGGCATGCTTCATTCTTTTTTATTCCTTTTTCTCTTCTGACTGTGTATTTTCAAATAGCCTGTCTTCAAGCTCACTGATTTCTTTCTTCTGTTTGATCAGTTCTGCTGTTGAGAGACTGATGCTTTTCTCAGTTTGTCAGTTGAAGTCTTAAGCTCCAGAATTTCTGCTTGATTTTTTTTTTTTTAATTTTTTCAGTCTCTTTGTTAAATTTCTCTGACGGGCTTTTGAATTCCTTCTCTGTGTTGTCTTGAAGTTCATTGAGCTTCAGGACAGCTGTTTCGAATTCTCTATCTGAAAGGACACATATCTCCCTGTCACTCCAGGAATGGTCACTGGTACCTTATTTAGTTTATTTGGTGAGGTCATATTTTATTTTTCTATTTTTATTTTATTTTTTTAGTTTTTTAGCATCAATCCATCAAGGTCATGTTTTTTTGTATGTTCTTTTTTTTTTTTTTTTTTTTGAGATAGAGCCTCACTCTGTTGCCCAGACTAGAGTGCCATGGCATCAGCCTAGCTCACAGCAACCTCAAACTCCTGGGCTCAGGTAATCCTTCTGCCTCAGCCCCCAAGTAGCCAAAATTACAGGCATGTGCCACCATGCCTGGCTAATTTTTTCTGTATATTTTTAGTTGTCCAGCTAATTTCTTTCTATTTTTTTTTTGGTAGAGACGGGGTCTCAGTCTTGCTCAGGCTGGTCTGGAACTCCTGACTTTGAGCGATCCACCTGCCTCGGCCTCCCAGAGTGCGAGGATTATAGGTGTGAGCCACCGCGCCCGGCCTCTTGTACGTTCTCGATGCTTGTGGATGTTTGCCAATGTCTGGACATTGAAGAGTTAGGTATTTGTTTTAATCTTCACAGTCCGGGCTTGTTTGAACCCGTCCTTCTTGAGAAGGTTTTCCGGATATTCAAAGGGAATTGAGTGTTGTGGGATAAGTATTGGTCCCTGTCACTGTATCAGCACTGGAAGTATCCCAAGCCCAATAATGCTGTGACTCTTGCAGATTCCTGGTGGTACCACCTTGGTGGACTTGGGTGATATAGGGCGGAATTCCCTGGATTACCAGACAAAGTCCCTCACTCTCTTCCTTCATTCTTTGTGCTGGAGTTGGGGGAGGAGTGATATGGGCACTCCTTCTTTGCCATCAGCTCCAGGTCATACCTGAAGCCAGCCCAGTCTCACCCAAAGCCAGTAGTGACTGTTGTCTGGCTACCTGTGATGTTTACTCAAAGCCCAAGGGCTCCTTTAATCATGAGGTGGTGAATCCTGCCAATATTGGGTCCTTCCCTTCAGGGAAGCATGTTTTCTTCTGGCCCAGGGTGGATCCAGAAATGCCATCCAGGAATTAAGGCCTGCACTCAGGGCTTTAGGAGTCTGGTGGGTACTTTATTTTACTGTGGCAGAGCTGGTATCCAAGTTGCAAAACAAAGTTCTCTGAACTCTTCCCTTTCTTTTCCCCAAATGGAAGAAGATGCTCTCTGCGCTGCTGCCTGGAGATGGGGGAAGGGGTGACACAGGCTTGGCCACTGCTGCTGTGTCTCTTTGGGTGCACCCCAGGTCCACTGGCTGTTGGTCAGCACAACCGTAGGAGTTGTCCAAGGACTGCAGCCTTTGTGGCTCAACTGCCTTATGAATTTAGTCCAGACCCCAGGCTGTTTTTTGTCAGCCAGTGGTGGGGCTAGTGGGAACTTGGGTTTTGGGGTGGAGGATTTCCCTCTGGCCAGGCTGGTCTAAATGCTCCCTCTGTGGGCACTGACAGAATTTTGCCCTATGCTGTGTTCGCCAGGGTGGCCCTGAGTTTCAGTGAAAAGTCCCACTATCACTTCACTCTTCCTCCCCCAGGCACACAGATTCTCTCTCCACTCGTGAGTTGGTGCCACACTGCTGCAGGGTTGGGGAGGAGTGTAGTAGGCAATGCAAGATTGTCTTTTCTGCCTTCTTCAATGCCCCTTTCCTTGATATAATGTTAAAACCAGGTAGTATGATCACTCACCTGATTTCTGGTTCTTCTGAAGGGGCTTGCTTACGTGGATAGTTGTTGAATTTGGTGTTCTTGCAGAGGGATGATCCCTGGAGGTTTCTGTTCAGCCATCTTGCTCTGCCCCAGCTGTGATGTGCATTTAAGAAGTGTGTGAGGCTGGGCGCAATGGTTCACACCTGTAATCCTAGCAACAGACCAGCTTGGGCAACATAATGGACCCCATCTCGACAAAAAAATTTTAAAAATTAGCCATGTGTGGTGGTGCACACCTGTAGTCCTAGCTACTTGGGAGGCTGAGGTGGGAGGATTGCTTAAGCCCAGGAGTTCAGTGTTAAAGTGAGCTATGATCGCGCCACTGCACTCCAGCCTGGGTGACAGAGACCCTGTCTCTTAAAAAAAAAAAAAGTGTGCGGCTAGATCGCTGTAAGATATAGACCTTAAAAATGACTTTAGTCTTTCAAAGAGAAGTTGTGCTGCAGGTTATAGGGCCAGCAGTTGCTCCGATTAAGGAATAAAAGGCTTAATGGATTTACCATTCAGTTGAGGGGATTTGAAGCCATTCCTGAGTTGGGTAGTAGGTGAAATTAGTATTGAAAAGTTGCCTAATTTTTTTTTGTACTTTGCCTATGTCTTATTTCTAAGAAACTGTGTTAAAGCCTAAGCCGACATTGCTGTGGGATTACTGCACCTTTGCTGTATTTGCTTTTTCGCCAGAGGATTGAAAAGCCTGGATCAACAAGGGGCATAGCATAGTTACAGAATGCTTCTTTACCTCCCTTATGGTCCCATAGCATTTTCCTTGTACCTCTACTCCATTTATTTCTCATGTATTTGCCTTGATATCTACTGTCTCTGCCAGTAGACAGTGAGCTCCCAGAGGATCAGGTCTGAAATTTCCTCTCTACCCCCCTGGTGCTTAACCTAGTGTTTTACAGTATTTAGGTGCCCCTTATATATTTGTGGTATTTCAGTGATGCTGAAAGGATCATTAAATAATTGTCTAGTCCAATCCCCTTGTTTTACTGGTGAGGAAACTGAGAAGCACTGTAACTTAGTCAATGTCACCTGGTTGATTGGGAGACCTGTGTTCTAGTCTCAGTTCTGCTGGTTCCATTATGTCTTGCAGCTTCTCAGCTGATCCTGGTTGTCTCTACGAGGGAATGGGGGGGATGGTTGTGAAAGAGGAAAAAAACAGTGGGAGGATGTAAACAGATTACATTCACAATACCGATGTACTTTAACTTACTGCTCTACCCATGAGATATTTACTTTCAAATTTTAGAGCACAGGCTTAATTTCTGACACCCAAAGGAAAACTTTTGTAAGAGTTCTGCACTTCTCCCAGTCCACCACACTAGGAATCCTTGTTCGCTGTGTTCCCTGGGTGGGAGTGCTGGCAGGAGAAGGAGACTTTATGTTGTCAGTTTCCAGTTATATTTTAGGCAGCTTGGGTGGTAAATTCCAGTTGCCTGTGATGATGACAGAGAGTAATGAGTTGAGGCCCTTGGCTGAATTTCCCCCTGCTCCAGATGGAAGGAGAATGATGAAAAGAATTTAATTTCTTAGGAAATTTGGTAGTTTGGATTGGAATTGTTTTTCCCTCCTCCCCTATTCCCTTTTATTTATTAGAAAGCATTGATTCTGAAATAGAGAAAGCGAGTTTATTAGATTTGGGGTGGACATTGATTAGCTATAACCCAATTATAAATCCTCTGAGGGGGATGTTTGTAAACATGTGCTTTTCACATCCAAGAACTTTTAGTTCCCACTATTCCTGCTAATCAACTGGTTGAAGCTGAGCACATGCAAGATCTATAGCCGCTAAGCTTAGAATTGCATTGCTTTTGATTTATTTTAACAGAATCCTCTTGATTTCCAATTTATTTTCCCCAGATAAGGACATCTTCCTCTTGACAACCTATTTAAAAGACACAAGAGTGTTTTGAACAGAGGCTGTATTTCATGCTTTAAGGCAAAGACATGATCAATATAACGTAAATTGTTCAGAAGAGTCTTCTCTTTTTGTTGTTGTTATTTTTTCCTTCAGTTTTCTCTGGACCATAATAGAATTTGAGGGCTTAGTTAAGCCTTGATAGAAACAGGTCTTACTAAAATTTTAGATTCGACCTAGGACTTTTCAGGGTCCCCCTCCTTATTTCAGAATCAGTCAGTGAACAGCATACACTGAGCATTTACCAGGAGCCAAGTACTTACATGAAAAGTTTTAATATAAGATGTAGTACCTTTGCTAAAGATGCTTAATATGTAGTTGAGGGAAATTTTCTGTGCTTTGGTGTATGCTCAAAGATGAATCTCCTTTTTTGGCTGTATATATTAGAGAAAGACAATGTCTAAGGTGTAACCTTTTGTATTTGGGGTATATCTCTTCCTTAAAGAAAATTTTGATTTTGATTTGAAAGATAGTGCACATTTTCTAAAAGTCATTGAACAAAATAGTTCTGCTGTTTTGGATTTGTCTGGAAGTAAAATCAGGCTCTTCCCTCGTCCCCATGCTTGACATTGCATGAGATAAAGTTTCATAGCTAAAGCCTAGGATTTAAGAGAGAGCAAGAGAGGGGAACTTTGTTCATAATAGAAAGAGCCTGGGAGGTGAGGGAGTGTGTATAAATCAACAGTGGAGATCTTGGGGATTTCAAATTCTCACTTGAAAAAAAATTGAAAATTCTTGAAGCAAGATGGAAAAATTTGGGCATGATTCATAGAACTGCTTTTATACAGAACTGAAGAATACATTGAAGTTTGGTCTGCAATAGTGTTACAAGTATATATAATTAAATTTGAAAGTAGTTTTATATTCAGTAATTTTGCATTCAGATTTAATTTTTGGCTTCTTAACTGCTATTTTCTGCCTTGGATCTCTTTCCAGAGGAATTTCTGAAGACAGTCAAGTGCAGTGTGATTTATGAGGCAGTGAAGGCCAAGTACTTTGCAGTGATGAGGACCTACTTACTTTGGGGAAATCAATGGAGCACATCAGTCTGCAGCAGACTTCCTGCCTTAATAGTCCTAAGCTCGATCAATATTTGAAATTTAACTTCACCATCAGTCTGTGGGCAGTGTGTGCTTTGCAGCCTTCCTTCCATCAGCCTCAAATATATGGCCAGACCTATTATGGATGGATCTAGTTACACTTTCGTGTTTGGTTTTGGACCTGCTGTAAGCCTTGTCCATTGACACATTATAAGGATGCAAAATGTCTTGTGCTGTAGGCCAAATAATGATTTAAACCTTGACATTACCTGCTCAGGGAGAGGGTGTTGGACAGATGCACAGACTGTTTAGCATGGTTATTTATCAGTTCTTCTTAAAAAATTTCTCATTGAGTGGTATTTCAGTAGACTCTCCAGCATCTTGGAGAGCATTCTGGCACTGACCGTGACTTTCTTTTCTTTTCTTTTTTTTTTTTTTTAAAGACTTTCTTTCTTTCTTTTTTTTGAGACAGAGTCACACTCTGTTGCCTGGGCTAGAGTGCAGTGGCATCAGCCTGGCTCACTCAAACTCCTGGGCTCAAGTGATCCTCCTGCCTCAGCCTCCTGAGTAGCTCAGACTACAGGCACATGCCACCAGCTAATTTTTCTATTTTTAGTAGAGGTGGGGTCTCCTTCTTGCTCAGGCTGGTCTCAAACTCCTGACCACAAATGATCTTCCTGCTTTGGCCTTCCAGAGTGCTAGAATTACAGGTTACAGGTGTGAGCCACTGCGCCCAGCCAAAAGACTTTATTTCTTTAGAGCTGTTTTAGGTTCACAACAAAATTGAGAGGAAGGTACAGAGATATCCCATATGTTCCCTGCCTCCACACATCCACAACCTCCCCTATTACAACATCCCCTACCAGAGTGGTATTTGTTACAGTTGATAAACTTATATTTAAACATCATTATCACCTAAAGTTCAGTTTACATTAGGATTCACTCTTCTTGTTGTATATTCTGTGGGTTTGGACAAATATATAATGACATATATCTGCCATTATAATATCATACAGATTATTTTCACTGCCCTAAAATGTGACTTTCTTTTCACAGATTCTCTAACCATGGCACAGGTGGAGAAACGGGGAGGTTTGCTTCGGAAATCTTCAGCCTCTAAAAAGCCGCTAAAGGAAAAAGTGGTGCTGATGTATGATGAGATCTTCGTGGTAAGGTGTAGAGCCCTGTCATTCTACACAGCTTAACTCCTTAGTTTCTTAGTCCAAAATGAGAAATAACCTTACCTCTGCCTGCCACCTTCAAGTTCTTCAGGGGGTCAGAGCAGGGGAGAGGGCTGGAGGGCAGGAGTGAGCTCTCATAGGAGGGATTATGATCATGAAAAACAATTGCAAGGAGTGAGGAGGGCTGGGGAAGTTTCTTTTCTGAATATCTTTAAGAAAGACTTGTTTTCCATATGATCTGACTTAAGGACCCTTCTATCCTAGATGTGCCATGAAATTCCTTTTGGCCCTAGAATTCTAAATTTCAGATATTTTTAAAAGATGCATTATTCCTTCTCAAGTTGTTGGTGGACAAAACAATTATTTAGTTAGACTATCTCATTCTCCAACTATATGGGATAACAGGAATTATTAGCAGTTGGATCAGGGATTTCTTTGGGTCTTCAGAACTGTTGATTGCCACAGTCCAAGTCTATGTCGTAAAATATACCCTATAAGGGAAGATTAGAGTAATTAGATACCCTGAAGGAGTACTTGCCTTCTGAAATTCTGGTCATAAGCAGTACAGGTAAAGTAGAATAATACTTATAAAAAGAGTTACCACGTATTGTGTTTCTATGATATGCCTGACACTATTCTAAATGTATCACTAAATTCATTAGGTCTAATTCTGACAAGAACCCTTATAAATAATATAAATAATACAATCAATTAAAATACCATAGAAACAGAGTTTGACATGTAGACAATTGATATAGAATTGCCCAGGTTAATACAGGTGGCTATAGAGAAACTGAGTCGGTACTAGGATCCTATTAGGGCTTTTCTTTGTTAGGCAAGTTTGGCATACATAGAACTCCTGCTTGAGTGGGCTTTGGGGATGGGAACTGCCAGCTCCATGAGTTCCCTGAATTTCATGTGTGGACAACAAAATGATATTACAGAAGTCTGAGGGTCAAAGCGTGACCCCTGCTGGGGAGCAGGACTTGAGAGAAAGTGATACAAAGAATTCACTAAATGAGGATGTTATGAGGAGGCCAGAAATGTTGCTTTTCCATGCCATTCTGGATTAAAAACTCAGAAGAGATCCTTAGTATTTTATTTTTAGACCAGTAGTTCTTTTTTTTTTTTTTTTTTTTTTTTTTTTGAGACAGTCTCACTGTCTTGCCTGGGGCGAGTGCCGTGGCATCAGCCTAGCTCACAGCAACCTCAAACTCCTGGGCTCGAGCAATCCTACTGTCTCAGCCTCCCGAGTAGCTGGGACTACAGGCATGCGCCACCATGCTCGGCTGATTTTTTCTATATACATGTATTTTTAGCTGTCCAATTAATTTTCTTTCTATTTTTGGTAGAGATGGGGTCTCGCTCTTGCTCAGGCTGGTCTCGAACTCCTGAGCTCAGAACGATCCGCCCACCTCGGCCTCCCAGAGTGCTAAGATTACAGGCGTGAGCCACCGCGCCCGGCCTAGACCAGTAGTTCTTAACTAACGAAGGCCTTTAGTTCTGGGTAGTCATTTAGAAAGGTCATCGTAAGGTAAGGTGATAGTGGGCAATTGACCTGCTGATTTTATGTTATTAGCTTTCCTTTAAAGTAGGAGTTCTCCTTTTCTCATTTTGCCTATTAACCAGAAGCCTCCGACTTCCTAGAATTTGTTTGAAAATGATTGCTAAGAAATTTTGGATTCTAGCACCATAATTTTGCTAACATTTTGGACCAATTTGAATTGAGAAAAGAGCATATTAAAAGCTCTGTACAGAAAACTAAATGCCTATGGGAGGGTAAGTAGAAACAGTCAACACAGGATGATGTAAAAACCATTGCAGTTATTACTGAGATGATCTGGATTCTGGCTCATGTACTTGGGTAAGTTACTTTACTTTGTGGACCCACTTTCCTAAAAGGAGGATAATGATAATATTTACCCTTCCTGGCTCAATGGGCCGTTGTATTTCCTATATGTGAATAGGTTTGAAAACAACAACATACAAAATAGAGGGTGTCTTTTGGAAGATCTGGGGAAAAAAATTTAAAAAAGTAAAAACAATGGAAGGGGGACATATCATGATGTGACTAACTTATTCAGATGTTTAGGTTTACCTCTTGCTAGAAGAGAAATATTTGAGGAAAATTCTTTGAGCCATTATTTAACTTTTGATTCAGAGCCATTATTCAACTTTTTGTGCATTATATCCATGCACAATGTCTTCCATTTGAAAAACAAAAACAGAAAGCTGTTGTTCTCTTCCACATTACTAGAGTTTAGAATAACCAAGCATTTTAAAAGTTAATTTTGAAAAGTAAGGTTGACTATGTGTAGTATTCTTTTTTCTTCCCCCAGCTATCCACAGTGTGTAGTATTCTTAATGCTTTTGGTATTATCTGGGAAAGTTGAATGTGCTTATGTTCTGGTTTCAGACAGAGGACCCCAGTAAGTGCAGTCCTCGGTTTTGGGAGGAGCTCTTTCTCATGAAGGTAAGACTTGGTGGCAGTCTGTGCATTTTCCTGGTAACTAAGATGGCCTTCTCATGTGTTTTAGGTGCTATACTAAAAATGCACTCAGCCCTTTATTTTCTTTGGCAGGTGAATTTAGAATACCTAGAAGGCAAGTTGGAATCTCTTGATGGTGAGGAGTTAATGAAGATTAAGGACAATATTAATTGCTTATTTCAACACTGCATCCAGGCTCTAGGAGAGGAGCATCCGATTCGAGTTGTCAATGCATTGCAGGTACAAGGCTGGGAGATTGGGGTAGTCTTGTTTAACAGGAAAAAGGAGTTAAAACACAGCTGTTGGAACTGAGGAATGTAGAATTGCCCTTAGATAAGATATTTTCTTTTTTCTTTCTTTTAAGTAATCAAATATTTATACCATGTTCATTTAGCCATCTTCTTATTTATACAGGTTAATGCTTGTAGGAGTGATCTTGTCCATTTGTATAGTTTGATCCAACACCAAGGTAGATTGTTTGACAGAACTCTTGTATTACTTGAAGAAAGGAAGAGATAGAAAGGAAATAGGCAGAGCCGGGCGCGGTGGCTCACGCCTATAATCCTAGCACTCTGGGAGGCCGAGGTGGGCGGATCGTTCTGAGCTCAGGAGTTCGAGACCAGCCTGAGCAAGAGCGAGACCCCGTCTCTACCAAAAATAGAAAGAAAATTAATTGGACAGCTAAAAATATATATATAGAAAAAATCAGCCGGGCATGATGGCGCATGCCTGTGGTCCCAGCTACTCGGGAGGCTGAGGCAGTGGGATTGCTCGAGCCCAGGAGTTTGAGGTTGCTGTGAGCTGGGCTGACGCCACGGCACTCGCCCCAGGCAAGAGAGTGAGACTCTGTCTCAAAAAAAAAAAAAAAAAAAAAAAAAGAAAGGAAATAGGCAAGGATGGTTAGTTGATAGAAAAAATCAGAAGAGATTCTAAGTATAGTGTTTTCTCACTAGATCAGTTCTTTCTTTCTTTTTTTTTTTTTTTTAAGAGAGATAAGGTCTTGCTCTGTTGCCCAGGCTGGAGTGCAGCGGCATGATCACAAATCACCGCAGCCTCAAACTCCTGGGCTCAAGTGATCCTTCTGTCTCAACCTCCACAGTAGCTAGGACAACAGGTATGCACCACCACACCTGGCTAATTTTTAAATTTTTGTGGAGATGGGGTCTAGCTGTGTTGCCCAGCTTGGTCTCAAATTCCTGGCCTCAAGCAATCCTCCTGCCTCGGCCTCCAAAGTGCTCGAATTACAGGTGTGAGCCACCATGCCCAGCCTAACAACTATTTCTTGAATAATGTTTTGTACCAGGCATTGGGCTGGATGGTGGGGATACACTATTGATTTCTTGAGGGCAAAGACTTTGATAGTTTCATTCAATACTTTGTTCCTAGTGTGTATTCTCATACACAGAGAATAGTGCCTAGCAAATAGCACTCTAGAAGTAAATTTTTATTGAATGAATAGTGAACAAAGTTTCTAAAGTTTATAATCTAGAAAGCCCAGTGTAGCCTAGATTGGGAGTACTTAGGGCAGTGATTGACAAGCTTAGAATATGAAAAATCCAACTAGGCATGATGGTTCATGCCTGTAATCCTAGCACTCTGGGAGGAGGATTGCTTGAGGTCAGGAGTTCGAGACCAGCCTGAGCAAGAGTGAGATGCCATCTCTTCAACAAATAGAAAAATTAGCCAGGTGTGGGGGCATGTGCCTATAGTCCCAGCTGCTAGGGAGGCTGAGGCAGGAGGGTCCCTTGAGCCCAGGAGTTTGAGGTTGTATTGAGCTATGATGATTCCACTGCATTCTAGCTGGAGTGACAGAGCAAGACTCTGTCGCTTAAAAAAAAAAAAAAAAAAAAAAAAATGAAGAATCCATGATGGAATAAGGAATTTTATTGAAACTGCTGGTAGATTGGGTTTAAGTTTAACTTACTAGTTAGGCAAATCATCATGTGAAACCTGTTTCCTCATCTGTAGAATGGAAATAATAATTACTTCTTAACTTGATGCCCCAGAAAGATGGACCATGTTTGTCCTATAACTGTGTTTACCTTTGGCACAATAAGTTCCACATTTTGAGTTGTCAGGTAGGGGCTCAATGAAAGTGGAAATGAAAGTTGGAAATTGTACTTCCAGTATTGCTGTGACTCATTGTGTGGGCATGAATTGTAAACTGTTTTATTTCAATGGAAATAACTTGACATTATTAAGCCACTTGGTGACCATAAAAATATTATACAATGTTATAATAGCTAATACTTATTGAGCTTTAACAAACTTCCAGGCAGTATTCCTGGAGCTTTTTTTGTTTTTGAGACAGAATCTTGCTTTGTCATCCTGGCCAGAGTGCAGTGGTGTCATGTCATCGTAGTTCACTGCAACCTCAAACTCCTGGGCTCAAGCAACCCTCCTGCCTCAGTCTCCACAAGTAGATGGGACTGTGGGCATGTGCTAGGATGCCTGGCTAATTTTTCTATTTTTAGCAGAGACCACTTGGTCTTGCTCTTGCTCAGGATGGTCTCCAACTCCTGAGCTCGAGTGATCCTTCCACCTCGGCCTACCAGAGTGCCAGGATTATAGGCGTGAGCCACTGCTCCTGGCCTCCTGAAGCTTTTTTGTTTTTCTTTTTTGAGACAAAGTTTTGCTCTGTCGCCCAGGTTAGAGGACAGTGGTATGATCATAGCTCACTGCAACCTTGAAACTTCTGAGCTCAAGGAAGCCTCGCGGCTCAGCATCCCAAGTAGCTAGGACTACAGGCGAGTGCTACCATGCCCCACTAATTAAAAAAAAATTTTTTTTGTAGAGGCAGGGTCTCATCATGTTGACCAGGCTGGTCTGAAACTCTTGGCCTCAGCAATCCTCCTATCTTAGCCTCCCAAAGTGCTAGGATTACAGGCATGAGGCACTGTGCCTGGCCCTGGACCTTTAACAAAGTTCCAGGGACCATTCTAAGTGCTTTACAGTATTAATTCACATAGTCCTCCCAACATCCCTGTGAGATGGATGCTGCTATTATCATTCCTACTTTGTAGATGAGAAAACGGAGCCACTGAAAAATTAACTAATGTGTCCAGGTTCTCCCAGCTAGGAAGTAGTGGATAGGGATTATAATGAATTTAAGATTCGAAGCAATTGGTTTTTATCCTGTAGGGACTCAACTGTTGTAGTTATTAAAAAATAATTACTGAAACTGTTAAAGTATAATGTAAATGCTAAAATTAATTTTAAATAAAGAAAATCTCTACTAATCCCATGATTCAGACTTAAGAATTATTTTTTATTTTTGAATATTACCTTCTAGTCTTTGTCTCCAGTGCAGTTTTAAAAAAGGAGATGGCTAAAAAACAAGAACAAAAAAAGAGGATGGCAAAAAAAAAAAAATGAGGATGACAACAGACTCAGTTGCTGTTCCTCTTTTAATTTCTGGATTTTGCACATATTAAGACTCAAACTGTGTTTTGGAGCTCAGAGAACCTGAACGTCAGCTGTGTAAGGAGGAGGTTCTGAGGTTGGAATGTGAGGCTACAGACCCTTTGCCCTTCTAGTTTTGAGATTTCCTCTCTAGAAAGAATTCTTTGTTTTATCTCTGCAGACCTTGTGTGCACTCATTCGAGGAGTCCATCAAAAGAATAAGTCTACTTCTGGGTTCGACATTATCAACATGCTGATGGGCTTTGACAAAGCAGAACTGTGCATGAAGGTGAGGCATAAGCTGCAGATGTGCCTATGGATGGGTGCCTCTGATGGCTGTTCATGGATACCATCAACTGACAGATGTACTAGAAGATTTGGACTCAAGATAGATACAGATGATTGAATTTGGCCTTGAATTTGCCTCTATTTATTTAACAGATTTGGTTTATCTGAATAAAGGAAATTTTTTTTTTTTTTTTTTTTGAGACAGAGTCTCACTCTTTTTGCCTGGGCTGGAGTGCCGTGGCGTCAGTGTAGCTCACAGCAACCTCAAACTCCTGGGCTCAGGCGATCCTCCTGCCTTAGCCTCCCAAGGAGCTGGGACTACAGGCATGCGTCACCATGCCCGGCTAATTTTTTATATATATTTTTAGTTGTCTGATTAATTTCCTTCTATTTTTAGTAGAGACAGGTCTCGCTCTTGCTCAGGCTGATCTCAAACTCCTGAGCTCAAACGATCCTCCTGCCTCAGCCTCCCAGAGTGCTAGGATTACAGGTGTGAGCCACCATGCCCGGACATAAAGGAAAATTTTAAATTCAAATTTGAATTGAGGCATCCTTTTCCTGTAGGATAAAGAGTGAACGTTTTATTTTATTATTTGTATCATGTGATCATACATTCTCAAGAACATTTATAAATTTAAATAAAATATAACAAATTAAAGTACAAGGGGAACTTTAGTTCTAAATATTAAGCTTTCTTATTTAATGCAATGACATTGATTTTAGCAGAATTTTTATTTCTACTGTTTGCTACTGTCTTTTTTTAATAACAACCTTATAATTCACATATCATACAACTCACCTTTTAAAGTATACAATCCTGTGGTTTTTAATATATTCATATGATTATATAATCATCACTACTATTAATTTCAGAACATTTTTATCAACTCCCCCCAAAACCCTATACCCATTAGCAGTCATTCCTATTTCTCCCCAGCCCTTTGCAGTCATTCATCTGCTTTATGTCTCTATGAGTTTAGCTATTCTGGATACCTCATAGATATGGAATCATATCATATGTGGCCTTTTTTGTCTTACATTTACTTAACATAATGTTTTTGAGGTTCATTCATGTTATAGAATATATCAATATTTCGTGCCTTTTTATTGCCAAATAATATTCCTTTGGATGGATATATCACATTTTGTTTATCCAGTCCTTAGTTGATAAACATTTGGGTTGTTTCAACAGTTTGGCTGTTATGAATAATGCTGCTATAACATTTGTGTATAAGCTTTTGTGTGGACATATGCTTTTAATTCTCTTGGGCATATGCCTATGAGTAGAGTTGCTGCATCATATGGTAACTCTATATGTAACATTTGAGGAAATGCTAAGCCATTTTTCTATAGTGGCTGTTCCATTTTACAATTTCATCAACAATGTATGAGGGTTCCAATTTCTCAACATCACATCAACAATTGTTTTTGTCTGTCTTTCCTTTATTTCTTTTGGAGAAATGTCTATTCAAATCATTTGCCCATTTCTAGATGGGGTTGTCTTTTTATTGTTGAATTGTAAGAGTTCTTTATATTTTCCAGATATAAGTCCATTATCTGATATATGATTTGCAGTGTTTGACACTGTATCGAATGAATGTTCATAATATGAACTTCGAAGACCTAGTCTTCTGTCACTCACTAAATTTAAAGTAAAGGAATCTACCTACCAAAGAATCCTTATAGTGGATAGGTTACCAAAAAAAAACTGTGAATATATGATTATGAATACACAAAGATTGACTATGTAGAGTTGTTTTTAAATTCTTGCCTTTTACAGTCCATATAAAATCCCAGATGTCTCCTCATTCTCCTAGTTCTCACTATTGCTTATATGCTAATGACTGCTAAGCCTCTAGCCTTAACATCCCCTCATGAATCTCAGACTTGTATACTCTGTAAGCACTTGCTGAGTATACTCACTCCCATAAGTACCTCTTGCTTGACATATCCAAAATGGAGCTCATTGTTCTTCCTGCATCTTCTTCCTTATTCATTCCCTTTCAGAATGGGGGCACCTGTCTTTTCAGTCCCCAAGCCAAAAACCTGGGAGTCATCCTTGACTCTTTCTTCTCCCTCACCTTTTTTTTTCCAGATGATCACCAAGTTCAGCTAATTTTATCTCAGCTTATATTTCTCATACCTGTCTTTTCTTTTCCTGCTGCCACTGTCCCTGTTATCTCACCTGAACTATTCCAGTAATGCCTTCATTCATTCTTTTGACAAACATTTGTTGGGCTCCTATGTTCCAGGCACTGTGGTAGGCAATGAGGATGCAGAGTCAAGTAGGACATGGCAACTATCTCAGGAAATTGATAGATTAGTCCTCAGTGGTCTCCCTCCAGGCTTCCCATCTTTAAATCTGTCATCCATACTAACACCACGGTGATGTATCTTACACTCAGATCTTTCCTGCTTAAAACCCTTCATTAGTCTCCTATCGCTAACAGGATAAAGACCAAACTCCCTACTTAGCCTTATAAAACTTTCATGATCTGCACCATATTTACTTCTCCAGTCTTATCTCTCACCACTGGGCCTCATTCTTTATGCTCCCATAATAATTTATTCAGCCCTTATCAGGGCCATTTTGTTCCTCATGTGTCTTTGATCATGCTAATGCCTGTCTGGAATTCCTTTCCTCCCCAAGTTTTAATTAATTCCTACTGATTTTTTCAAGTATGACTCGTGCCTGAGGGGTCCTTAAATAGGTGACTTTTGAGCTAATTCTCTTCCTTCATGTGTGTTTCTGTCATCGTAACAATTGAATTGAAACTGGTTGCTTATTTTTCTCTCCTATTAGACTGAAAGCACCTCAAGAGCAAGGGTCATGGTCTTATTTTTTCTTTTATTTTTTGAAAGCCTAATATTTATGCTAGGGTGCTGGTTTTTGGAAAAAAGAAAAGAAAAAAATTAAAGAAAAAGCACAATATTTAGAATAGAGTAAATGCTCACGTATTTATTGAATTGAACTAAAACAGCTTATTTTGAACTTTCACCTTGGCCTTCTAGCAGGCTAGGAGCTGCTTACTCTCTGTACTTTTTACTACGTTTAATGTAGAATATTTCTTTTCTTCTTTCCTCTATTTTAGTATTTAAAGGTTTCATCTTTTGATTAGTTTGGGTCTGTTAGCTGATTTTCACTGCAAGTGATATATTCCAATTACATTGCCAAGTAGAGTTGACCAGGATGGACACAAGCTAGCTTTGTTAGATAGTGCATATGGCCAGTGATAGTCAGTAGTGATACTATCTCTTTGTCTTTTGTTCAGTGCGCCTGTATCAAGTGGTATGCGTTCTTTATCAAATAATGAAACTTACATACAGTTATTTAAGTATTAGATTTCTCTTTTTTTATTTACTTCATTCTAATCTAAACATTTATATGGGGATGACAAGCTGCAAACATTCATTTGGTAGAAGAGTGAATTCTTTATTGTTTTGTGCAATTGTTCTAAAGCATTTTTCCCAAAATATGTAGACTTTGAAGTCTTCCTTTTCATTGTCTAATCTTGCAAGGCCTAGGCCTAGGGGAATTATATGGTTGCTTCATTGTGTGTCATTCACATTACTCTGTGGAACATAAGCCATAGTTGGACAAAGGTGGGGCATAGATGTTATTTGGTATGGTTTAATGCTTAATGGTTCTCTTTCTCAGAACTTGATGGAGAGTTTGGACTCATTGCTTTGTGCAGAAGGTTCTGAAAGTCTGAAGAGTTTATGTCTGAAACTTCTCCTTTGCTTAGTGACTGTAAGTGACCCATCAATGTTTTTATTAATATTAATTGAGTATTAATAGCAGGGGCAAGCTTATTTGAATATTGAGCCCAAAGTTAGAAAGAAAAAGAGAAAAAAATTCTGTGCTGGGGTATTATACTACTCCCTGTGTCTGCTTGTATAGCACATTAGTTGCATGGGCTTTTGCTTACTAGGAGTTGCTCTTTGGAGCAACTGCTGGCATTTTTAGTCAGTAGGCTATGTGATATTTATCACTTTAGAAGTACAACTCCAGGACAACTACTGCCTTCTGGATTGTCAGACTTGTTCTTCTCATCAGGTCTCATTTGGAAATAGCTCTTGTGATTCTGATATTTTTATTTGTTCTGGCTTTGATTTAAAACTAGAGGCTGGCCTGTACTTTCTAGTGCGAGGAGGGTGAGTGTTTTTCATTTACTTCAGGTGGTTCCCTTTACCTGCCACCTCTTAAAGACTTCTGAATTCATAAACCTTTTTCTGTACATTTTAGGAATGAAACCCAAGAAACAAATGCTTGTGTGAGGGTATGAGAGAAACAGTGAGAAGTTCAGAGATTTAGGAAGTTTTCTGTTTGCTGATTTCCCCCTCATAGTGTTTGTCTGTTTGGGCTCTGATGACTTTGGAAGTGGTTGTGAAAGGTCTAAGTATCTAGTAGAACATTTTAACATTTCTGTTTCTCTTAGATGCTAGGGGAGGAGATTACATGAGATATCAGAGTGTCTCAATACAGACTTTAAAAAGCCTTTTATTGCATTCAGGTGACAGATAACATCAGCCAGAACACTATCTTGGAGTATGTAATGATCAATAGCATATTTGAAGCAATTCTACAGGTAGGTCAGTTCCCTTAGTACCTCTTTCTCTTTTGGATAAACCACCTTAAATTTTCTCTGTGTGCTCAGGAACCATGATTTAGCACTTTCATGCATTTTTGGTGCTTGTTACAGATACTCTCCCATCCCCCAAGTCGTAGGGAGCATGGATATGATGCTGTTGTCCTCTTGGCTTTGTTGGTGAACTACAGAAAATATGAGGTAAGTGGGCCCCTTAATGGAGAGTTATTATCTTTCTATAATCTTCTTAAGTGTGGTCCCAACAAAAGGAGTTTGCTTAACATAAAACACATGTTATTGGTAAATGGTATATTGATCAATTTTGATAAACCAAATTCTAAAAATCCTATATTAAATGCATGGGGCAAAGGATATAGTTAATTAAAGGAATCCTGTGTTACAACTTTTAATAAAGTAAGTATCCCTGCCGGGCGTGGTGGCTCACGCCTGTAATCCTAGCACTCTGGGAGGCCGAGGCGGCGGATTGTTCTGAGCTTAGGAGTTCGAGACCTGCCTGAGCAAGAGCGAGACCCCGTCTCTACCAAAAATAGAAAGAAATTAATTGGACAGCTAAAAATATATAGAAAAAATTAGCCGGGCATGGTGGCGCATGCCTGTAGTCCCAGCTACTCTGGAGGCTGAGACGGTAGGATTGCTTGAGCCCAGGAGTTTGAGGTTGCTGTGAGCTAGGCTGAGGCCATGGCACTCGCCCCAGGCAAGAGAGTGAGACTCTGTCTCAAACAAACAAACAAACAAACAAACAAACAAACAAA